>BSBK01004422.1:5000-208812 GCA_027943335.1 Chamaecyparis obtusa
TTTATTAATAATAGTATTACTTATCTTTCTTTAGATTTTATTAACAACAATAGTATATTTGTTAGACCATTTGATCTTGTTTTTCTTAAGGACTTTCTATAGTAGTTCTTTGTCAAAACTCACATCTAGATTTTAAAAAATCATTTGTATAATTCAATACTCCTAAAAGGGCAATTTGGGTATGTGCACCAAGATGGTGTGTAGAAGGGTGGGGGGGGGGGGGGGGCAGGGGGGTCTTAAGTGGCAACTATTTTTCTAAAACAACTAAGCTTGAACTCAGAGAAATAATTTGAGACTTATGCACTCAAAATTTGAAGATACCAAAGAACAAGAATCATAATAATGTGAATCGAATTTTTAAACTACTAAAGTTATTTAAAAATAGGTAAGATTAAGATGATCAAATGCTTCTCACATACACAAGTGTTACTATTTTTTTAATCAAAAAATAGCATATTGTCTAGTGTCTGCCCCACAAATTTTTAATTGCATGTAGTATTTTCAAAACCACGATGGTAGGAATATAGTTAAGAGTGAGACTGAAAGTTGTATATTTTTTATAATTTTTTGAGTATTTTTTTCATAAATTTTTAAAGTGGATGCATCTTTAAAATCAAATCATTGTGTGTGTGTGTGTGTGTCCCATAAATTGCACAAAAATAATAATAAAAATGTGATTTATTTCAATGTGTAAAGAATAAAGTATAGAATTAAATATTATATAATTTATTTCAATTTTGGTCAATTAGGTCAAAATTTATTAAAAGATATTAAACACATAGGTCGTTGGTAACTATAGAAATAAGAATGGGGAAAAATCACATCAAAATGAGGCAAATGAACCTCCTAAGCCTAAGGGTTTTAATCCAAGTCTAAGTACAAGCTAAAATGTGTGTGTTAAAAACATGTAAGTGTTATTTTAATAAAGATACGTATGCATTTTTATGCAAAGAAAACATACATATTTTTATGCCAAACAACATGTACATGTATGCTTATTGAGCATAACATGTATGTTAAGATATTTCTATCATGGTCCAACTATGTAGTTTGAGTCAAACTCATTGACCCATGTTTCATGAGTAGCTATTCGCAAGGACTCATATCTCATGAGAATGAATGGTACACTTAGAACTCATTGCATCTAGGTGATGCTCATAGGGGTGAAGCATTTTTCCCTCTAGGAGATCACCCATCCAATACTACTTCAACTCAAACAAACTTTTTAATGGGATTTCCTCCAAGGTTAATCCTACTTAGCTTGCTACCCCCATTTGTTAAACCTTTAGGAAGTGGTGTGCCTTATGAACTATTCATTATGGAGCCCCTTTAGCTCATCAATTGACAAGTAGGAGATATTTGCACAACAAGTCAAATTATCTATATAACACAAATATATTATTTTTGTATATAATAGCTTTTTTGAATGTTGATTCTTTTGTCTTCCCCTTAGATTTTTTCATCAAGACACATATGATATTATGTAGCTAGGGATATGATATTATAAGGTATTTAGGTGGAAATATTTATCAACATGTAAAAAATATATCTTATGTTAGGCTATATTGGGTCATTGGAAAAATTTATGTAATAAATTATATCAAGATTTAAGTAGGACTTCATTATGATTTACCCTTCTATAGTATTATTTGAAAGATGTATATATAAAGGTTGGTGGTTATCATTATAAGAGACATGTGTGAAGTAGGGCATTTTGGTTGGGGTCTCTTAGAGATGTAGCATGGTGTCATGCCCAAAAGTTGGAGCAAAACACAACTATGATTTTTTTTCTAAAACCTAATGTTTAACTAAAGTTGTACATACACAAGCCTCTATGTTAACTACGGTTCACGCTAACCGATACATGTCTAGTAACAGGTTATGTGAATTAAGGCCTCAGTTGACTAGGTTTGACCACAAACTGCAAATGGGCTCAAAATCCTAACATCAACTAAAGTTGTTAACTAGCATATCATTAACCAACTAATTAGGGTTAACAAGATTAAATGGAGGCTTCGTAAAAAATCTAAAAGTCAACTCGATTACTAGATGATAGAAAAAGTTTGACCCAAGACTAATGTATTAACTTAATTGAATATGAGTCAAATAATTTAATTGATAGCTAATTTAATTTACTACAAGATAAGTTGACTATATTAAAATTTAAGATTCGGCTTTATTCTATTCAAAATAGATAGGTTAAACTAAATGATTCAATATGTTAATTAAACTATACAACTAAACAATTTAATTAAAATTAATTTTATACAAATATATATTACTTCCCATTTAGTTAAATCTAATGTAAAGGATTCACTAATTAAATTGATAATGATTTAATAATCTAAATTAAAATTATCAATAAATTAAAATATCGGATATACTAAATAAATGGTTATCTTGATCCAAAATAGAATACTAATTAAATCTTTACAAAAGAAAATATACCAATTTACTAATTTCTTAAATATATTATTATACCCCCTAAAACAAGAATCAAATTTAAATCCTATTTCAAATCATACTAATCTAATAGTTCTATTTTAGTCTAATTACTTTATTATTTAACTTGCCAAATTTAAATAACAAAATTAATTAATTAATCTTCTAGAATATTCCTAGCCAAAAGGTCAATATAGGCAACTAAATAAATTTAAATGAAATTTAAACATTCTTATTCAAACAAACTTCTACACAATCCCAAAGTCCAAGTTTTCAACTAAATAGAATTTAAATTAATAATAACCAAATTATTTTCGTGAAAATATAATTTTCTTCTAGAAACTTCTAACCACTTTAGCTCATCAATTGACAAGTAGAAGATATTTGCACAACAAGTCAAATTATGTGTATAACACAAACATTTTTTTTTTGTATATAATAGCTTTTTTAAATGTTGATTCTTTTGTCTTCCCCTTAGATTTTTTCATCAAGACACATATGATATTATGTAGCTAGGGATATGATATTATAAGGTATTTAGGTGGAAAGATTTATCAACATGTGAAAATATATATGTTATGTTAGACTATATCAAGGGTCATTGGAATAATTTATGTAATAAATTATATCAAGATTTAAGTAGGTCTTCATTATGATTTACCCTTCTATAGTATTATTTGAAAGATGTATATATAAAGGTAGGTGGTTATCATTATAAGAGACATGTGTGAAGTATGGCATTTTGTTTGGGGTCTCTTAGAGATGTAGCATGGTTTCATGCCTAAAAGTTGGAGCAAAACACAACTATGATTTTTTTTAAACCTAATGTTTAACTAAAGTTGTACATACACGAGCCTCTATGTTAATTATGGTTCACGCTAACCGATACATGTCTAGTAACAGGTTAGGTGAATTAAGGCCTCAATTGACTAGGTTTGACCACAAACTACAAACGGGCTCAAAATCCTAACGTCAACTAAAATTGTTAACTAACATATCATTAACCAACTAATTAGGGTTAACAAGATTAAATGGAGGTTTCATCAAAAATCTGAAAGTCAACTCGATTACTAGATGATAGCAAAAGTTTGACCCAAGACTAATGTATTAACTTAATTGAACATGGGTCAACTAATTTAATTGATATCTAATTTAATTTACTACAAGATAAGTTGACTATATTAAGATTTAAGATTCAGCTTAAATCTATTCTAAATAGATACATTAAACTAAATGATTCAATATGTTAATTAAACTATACAACTAAACAATTTAATTAAAAATAATTTTATACAAATATATATTACTTTCCATTTAGTTAAATCTAATGTAAAGGATTCACTAATTAAATTGATAATGATTTAATAATCTAAATTTAAATTATCAATTAGATAAAATATCGAATATACTAAATAAGTGGTTATCTTGATCCAAAATAGAATACTAATTAAATCTTTATAAAAGAAAATATACCAATTTACTAATTTCTTAAATATATTATTATACCCCCTAAAACAAGAATCAAATTTAAATCCCACTTCAAAACAAACTAATCTAATAACTATTTTAGTCTAATTGCTTTATTATTTAACTTACCAAATTTAAATAACAAAATTAAATAATTAATCTTCTAGAATATTCCTAGCCAAAAGGTCAATATATGCAACTAAATAAATTTAAATAAAATTTAAACATTCTTATTTAAACAAACTTCTACACAATCCCAAAGTCCAAGTTTTCAACTAAATAGAATTTAAATTAATAATAACCAAATTATTTCTATGAAAATATAATTTTCTTCTAGAAACTTCTAACCCCTTAAGTCAACAAAAACAACTATATTTATAAAACATTAAATTTTGAAGTTCAAATAATAAACTATTTAAACAAAATAAAATCTCCTAAAGTTAAACTTCCTATAAATATTCAAGCAATTTTGAAATGCTTAAGGGTTATCCCCTTAAGGTTTTCTCATTATGTTTTTTTATGCTCTGCGTTATTTTAATTTTTGTTCTGTATATTTAAAATTTATTTATTATTTTTTTAATGTTAATGTCCCTCTGTGTTTATTTTTCATGACAACTTGATTTCACAGGGCTAAGGGTCGAGCCCGGGTGCATCAAAAGGTGGCGACAAAAGGATTTTGGTGGGGCGGCACCACCACAGGCGGTGGCGACCACTATGGATGGTGGTCCGCAGAGAAGGGGTCGAATGCTAGTGGTGCCTCCCTACTGTGGTAGCATAGTGGGAGGTGGGGCAGCTGCAGCCGCAGCCAGCCCACCCCATTGTGCTACCATAGTGGGGGGCGGAGCGCATCCGCATGCTTGCCCTCTGTCAAGGCAAGTACGGGTAGGGCTTCGACCCTCCCATAACTCATGTTAAAAAAATTTATTGTTTATTTTCTTAATTTAAGTTTTAAACGAAAATTTCATTTTTAAGAGGCAAAAGTTCACCTCTTTTTTATGGGAAATATATAAAGAACTTTAGTTTATTGTAGACTTTAAATAAAATTATGTGTGTGTGTGTGTATAATACTCTTATAAAAGTATTTAGCATAAGACTTATATTTTCTAGATAATTTATAATCATAAAACTATCTAAGTTTAATATAATAAAACATAACTTGAAATTTATAACTTTCCTATATTCATATTTAATCAATTTCCTCATTTGATCAATTAAATAAAGTTTCTTTTAGACACATAGAATTAAGTCCTACTTAATTTTTATCTTCAATTTTAAACACATCTTCTTGATGTTCTATTAATTACATTAACTATAATTTTCAATTGATATTTTCTTTTATTCACCTTTAAATTAAATTTCCTATAAGTCATTTAATACAATTTTAATAAGGTGGGATATGGTTAAAATAAAGTTACACATAATATAATGATTCTATCAAATTTATCAACAATAAAGAATATAATGAAACTTATTTTCCATTCATTTATTCATCAAAATAGGAGAATCACATTGATGTACAACTTTCTTTCCATAATGAAATCATGCAAGAGACCAACTGATTAAAACAACTTTGAACATAGGACCACCAAAACTTTACTAAACTCTTCAAGAGCTCTACCAGAGTTCCAAGGACTCCATATAACCTGCAAGAATAACATAGGTTGACCATGGAGGCTCACCTTCCAACCTAGGCCTTTACAAGGCCTCCCCTGAGCTAGGGGTTCTAGAAATGAACCAGGTGACAAGGAATCAAAACCTCAAGAATAAATAAATAGACATACATAAAGAAGATTCCCACAACCAAGGTTTTAAAAGGCCACAAAAAGGACCTGAAACAAAGGGGTGAAGAGGACTCACTACATGAGGAGATAGCCAATCAAAAATTAAAAATATGAGGAATAGGCCTCACATGAGCTCAACATTCCTACCCAATAAATTCCCCTCAAAGATCAAACCATGGCTTCAAGCCATTAAACTTCCCCTTATGACCCTCAAATGCCCTTGGCATGATTGGCATCATGGGGACTTTCCCACCCATGTACATCCCTCCACACATGGGAGACTTTGCAAAACATGGGCAATCACTAAACCTTCACCCCTTCAAGGTTACTTTTCCCTCCCAAGGGTGAGTGTGCCTTGAAGACCCCATAAAAATATGAATCACAAAATAATAACAAGACTCATAAACTTCCATGGAAACCCATGGAGTTGAACACAATAACATATATCCTCCATTAAAGTACTCTTAAGCTATTTACATACATGAAAATAAACTACTCTAAGTTTATGCTACAAGAATCCAACCTTAAGTCCAAGCTCAAGGTGAAAATGATGAAGTTGAAAGGAGCTTTTCCAATTATGCATTTTTTCCTGTTGGACAAAATCCCTTCCAAAACTAGGTGTCTCTAAGAGTAGAGAGTGGGTGAACAACCTTCCCTTTCCTCCCAAATCCCCCTAAAAAGCCTCTATCCTAAGAATATATGATCTCCTCATTAATAAGGAAGCCTCTAGAGTCTTCTCCTCTCCTTCCAAGTCAAGACCATCATAAATGGAGTTTAAGACTCACATGGGAAGGATAAGATACCTTACCCATAATTCCTCAAACTCTAATTTTGCCACTTTCAAAGGGAGATATTTTAGGAGTGTCATAAATGAGATCAAGAGCTCTTAATGGGTTGAAAATGACCCCTAACCCCTAAGGTACCAAGTAGGGTGGTCAAAACTAAACCTACCTACCTTCTAGAAGCCTAGCATTTGGCCCTCCTAAACTCCACCTAAAGTTAACTCATGAAATTCAACTCCCTTGACCTAATCTAATATCCTTAAACCTTAGGGTAAGCATGGGTACTACACTAGGTAACCCCTGGGTTAAAGCTAGGTTTATGAGCTAGTTACATTTACTAGTCATTCCAAATAGCAAGGACACATGTCTCAAGTTACACAACATAATTACATTAGGGATGACCTATTTAAATATTTACAAAACTAAATTAAATAAAATCATGCTTAACACTTTTACGAATAAAAACACATTACAATGAGGTCCATGTCTCTTCACAAATAGGACCTTAGCATTACGGTGTATACTCAGGTCCATTCTTGAAACCTCATTTTAGTACCATGGTTAACTTTCCTGCACACTCATTGCACACATCAGTAGGTCCAATAAATCCACATATAACATAATAAGATACACAATGTAAAATACACACTCACTTAAATTTGCATCCATGACTCATTGGTATTTAAACAATATTTGTAGCTAGTCCATGATATGCATAAACTTATTTTTTTACCAATCTGCATCCTGATATTTTCTAACATATATCTCCATCACAATGCATCATTAGCTTAACCATGTAGATAAAATGTGTTAACTAACATAGAGTATCACCTGAATAGGTACACAACACAATCATAATGTATAAATAACATAGTACATGATCTTACAAATCCTTAAAAAATAACATGTGTTCACTAAGTCCAAGTGTCTCAAAACAATATCAACTAAAAGCATAATTAGGGAAATATGATGTTAAGCTATGACGGGATGGGGTAGGCCTCAAATCCACCCTCTCTAGGCATGAACATCCTCCTGGAGTTCATCAAAGAGGTGGGGGAATGGTGACCTCATCTATGTTGCATTCTCCCATGAAGCTGTGACCTCGTCATAACAATCCCACTAGACCCTAACCCTATCTAGCTCCCTACCTCAAAGTGCCAGGGTCTGTCGAGCCAATATACGAATGGGCTCCAAAGCTAGTTGTCTATCTGAATCTACCCACAAGGCATCCCAATCTATCACATGAGACTCATCATTGATATACTTCCTCAAAAGTTCTTAAATATGAAACACATCATGGATGTGCAAAAGGATAGGTGGAAAAGATAAATGGTATGCAACTGGTCTTATCCTCTCAAGGATCTCAAAAGGTCCAACAAATCAATGTGCAAGCTTAGAGCCCTTTCCAAAATGGATTGGACTTTTATGCGGTCACACTCTCAAGAAGACCCTGTCTCCAACTGAATAGGCTCAATCTATCCTCTTTGCATCAGCATAATTCTTTTGTCTATCCTGAGCCTCTCCAAGACATTGCCTAGTCAAGGTTACCTACTACTCCATATCTCTAACTAGCTCAGGACCAATGGAAATTCTATCCTCAATCCTATCCCAACTGAGTAGTATCCTACAAGGTCTACCATAAAGAGATTGGCAAGGAGGCACATCCAATGATGTATGATGCTCGTTGTTATAGGAAAACTCAACTAAATGTAGGTATTCCTCCCATCGGGTCTAATGGTCCATCACATACATGTGTAGCATGTCTTCTAACACCTGATTGACCCTTTTGGTCTCTTCATCTATCTCAGGATGATAGGTTGTACTAAAATTGAGCCTAGTACCCATAGGTGCTTGTAGTTCTCTCTAAAAGGCTGAAGTAAAGAGAGAATCTCTATCTAAGATGATCTTACAAGTTATGCCATGCAGTCTGACTATATCTTGCAAGAACACTTGTGCCATGGATGGTGTGATAAAGGTAGTATGCAGGGGTGAAATGTGTGCCACCTTGGTCAACTTATCAACTAACACCACGATGGCATCATGACAAGGAGATGGCATAGGAAGACCAATAATGAAGTCCATAGAGATGGTGTCCCACTTCTACATTGGTATCTCATGAGGCCAAAGAATACCACTTGGATGTCAGTGTTCTACCTTCACCCTCTAGCATTCTAGGCACCTAGCTACCAACTCAACAATCTTCATTCTCATGTCTAGCCAATGATATAACTGTCTCAAGTTGGCATGCATCTTCTTAACTCTTGGATGTGCTACATAAGGGGCTCTATGAGCCTCTAGCATAACAAAATCACACAATCCTATAGAAGAAGGTATATATATGCATCCTCTATGAAACAAAAGTCCATCAGACTCCAATGTATAATCTGAATACTTCCCTTCAAGGGGTTTCTGAGATCTAATCAAATCACTAACTTCTGCATACATCTCATCTTCATGTAAGTGATGAAGGATGTGATCTCTCAAATCTATGTCTGTGGTCATAGAAGAAAGCTCATGGTGTCTCCTACTCAAGGTATCTACGACAACGTTCTCTTTCCCCTTAATATAATGAATATCAAAGTCATTTTTACACAAGAACTCCATCAATCTCCTTTGTTGAGCATTTAGGTTTGGTTGTGTGAAGATGTAGTGAAGAATCTGATGGTTTGAATGAAGTTCAAACCAATTTCCTAAGAGGAAATGTCACCATATTACTAAGACACATGCACTACTGCTTCAAGCTCAAGATCATGGGTAGGGTAGTTGATCTCGTGAGTCTTTAGTTTCCTATACTCATAGGTTATAGCTCACCCATCTTGCATAAGAACTACCCCTAAACAATCTAAGGTAGCATTTATACAAACCACAAAATCTACTGAAGGCTCTGGCACAACAACAATGGGTGCACTCGTAAGTTCTCTATTGAGCTCCTAAAAGGCTCTATCACACTTCTCAGTCCACTCAAACTTCTTTCTCTTCTGCTGAAGTGATGGGGTGTGCCACTCGAGAGAATCATTCAACAAATTGTCTATAATAATTGGCTAGACCCATGAAACTTCTCACCTCAATCATAATGCTAGGTGTTGGCTAGTTCATAATGGCATCAATATTTGATGGGTCTAATGAGATCCCATCACCATATATCACATGACCCAAATATTTGACCTCTGATTTAAAACACACACACTTTGACAAGATATCAAACAACTGATTATCCCTAAGGTACTGTAAGACTTATCTTATGTTCTCTTCATTCTCTCTCGTATCCTTAGAATAAATTAATATATCATCAAGGAATACCACCACAAACTTGTCAAGGAATGGTACAAAATACTCCATTCATGAGACTCATGAATATAGCTAGAGCATGTGTAAGACCAAATGGAACCATAGTAAACTCATAGTTGTCATATCTAGTACGAAATGAGGTCTTATGAATATCACTATCCACTATCCTCAACTGGTGATATCCTGACTTAAGATCTATCTTGGAGAACACATGGGAACCATGTAGCTGATCAAATAGGTCATCAATCCTAGGAAGTGGATACCGATTCTTGATTGTTCCTTTATTCAATTACTGGTAATCCATACACAACCTAAGAGATCCATCTTTCTTCTTTATGAAAATCACAGGTGCACCCCAAGGAGAAACACTAGGATGCATATGTCCTTTCTCTAACATTTCCTCAAGCTGCAAATTGAGCTCATTAAGCTCATTAGTGGTCATCCTATAAGGTTCTCTAGATACCAACTCTACTCATGGTACAAGATCTATGTGAAAGTTAGATTCGCTATGAGGAGGCATACCAGGTAGCTCTGAAGGAAACATGTATGCATATTCTTGCAAAATAGGATGGTCATCCAGTGAGGCCTCTTGTTCTGCCTCATCTTCTCTATCATTGATGGTGATAGAAAACAATTGACATCCCTTCCACATGCTTCACTTAAGTAGCATAGTGGAGATCACACAGAGGGATATAGATCTTTGGATTCCAAAACTCATAGTAGCATTGCCATCATCATCCAAGAATTCTATCTTCTTACAATAATCTAGCTTGGCCTTGTGGGCATATAGCCAATACATGCCAAGAACTAGACTTAGGATCCAAGATGAGTAACTCTGAGGTATGCTAAGGTGGTTAAGCCACCAAACTGAATCAGACATTCTCTAACCATCGAGGTAAAAGACACTCTAACTCCTGAAGCTAACTCAACTTTCCATCTAATTTCTTTCCTAGTTGCCAGTAGCCCGTAATGCTCCACAATCAATGGAGAAATAAAGGATTCAATAGCTCAATAAAATAGAAACATCACTACCTCCAATCATACCTATGGCCTCAATGATGGTGGCCTGATGCTCTACTTAGTGATTTTCAACCACTATAAAAACTCTGTGGGACTTGCACATGTCCCTAATTGTAGGTTCAAACATCAATGCCCACTAACTACCTCCCTAAGGACATTCCCTAGCTATGTGCCCCATGGCACCATAAGTGTAGCATGGTCCATGTGTCTGAATCTGCATGCCCTGATGTCTAGAATTTTGTGAGCCTTCTATCCTACTAGACTCAATGTAACCTCCCTTATAGGGTTGTTGAGTCTATGTTGGGGGTGTATAAGGTGCGTGTAATTTTTGGTCTCTCTTAGGACCCTGAGACTGTCAATTCTTGGGATTTGAGTCCTATTGATCCTGAGGTGGCCTCTGACTCTGGTTATGCTGAGACTATTAAGGCTGTTGCTGCTATGGTTGTGGGATTCTAAATGACCCTGAAGATTTCCTCTGATTCCCCTTCTAAGGGGGCTTCTGATAACCTAAACTCTGAGGTGCAGGATTTCAATACTAGGATCCCTTCACTAGCTCCTCAACTACCAAGGCTCTATCACTAGTGAACTGTAAGTCCCTTGGTGGTACCATGTGTTCCATGCCTTTTATAGATGAGTTCAATACTTTAATGAAGTGATTGACTTGAAGTTTCTCATCCCTCATATACTCAACATATGGGAGAAGGTCTATAAACTTTCCCTCATACTGGGCCACTAAAATTCCTCTCTATTGTAGGTCATGGAATTTCTCTATGAGACACTACCTGAACTACTCAGATAAATATCTATCCCTAAAGATCTATAGGAATATTTCCCATGTTAGGGTTTCGATGAATAGATGTCCCTTAAATTCCTCATATTTCCACCAAGTAGAGGCTCCTCCTCTAAGGAGATGAATACATTTAAGTGTGCTTTGAGATTTCTCTCATAGGGGTGCAACCCAAAACACCGCTCTAGGCTTAGAAGCCAAGACTCGACCTCTGTCCTATTTGTAGACCCCAAAAATAATGGTGGCTAAAGTTGCATCAACTCTCTGATTTAATCACGTGCATTTGGGGTGTTTTCTTGAACCTATGAACCTCAATCCTAGGTGGAGGCTCTAGTCCACCAATGGACCCAATCTCTTGTCCAACCTTTCCCAAAGTGGACCTAGGAGGGGGGCTCCTACTTCATTCTCTAGTTGAGGATCTACATCCTTCTAACCTTGATGCACATTCTATTATACAACTAGAGGCATTCAGTCAAGGATAATCCTGGCTAGATTGTAGAATACTTGTAGAAAATATACATTTGGATTAGGAGGTGGTTTGAGAGGTGGACCCTAGTCCCCTCCATGAACTTCTACCTTAGATTGCACCTGCTCTTGAGACATGAAGATACGTCTACGACCTTATCCACATCCACAACCCTATCAAGTGAGTGGATACATCTTTCATTTCTTTTATACATTCATATTTTCTGTCTTCTCTTCATCTTTAGTAAAATATTGGATACTATGTAGTGTACATAAAGGCAAGGCAGTGATTATTCTCGATGATCGGTAGGTATAAGTATTCCAAGCCTTACCCAGTAGTTAGGACTAAAGATAGCAGGGCTCAAGAGACCATAATAGTTGGTCTTTGTATTTTGTCCATATGATTAGTAAACATTTTAGCTTTCGATAGCTCATCAAATGCGGTGATCTGAAAGAATTTAATAGATCATATTTTCATGTATAATGTACATTATTTTAGTTTGATGCCACATGAATTTATCTATTTCCCACACTTGTCGACTACAAAGACAATGATAAATAAGAATTCCCTCTCATGGCCTGAGTAATGCAGGCCATATGAGGAGATGCTTCATTATGGATGAGGTAATGAATGGTAAAATGTTTCATCAGTAATATGGACCAAAGATGGAGACCAACTATGATGGTCCCTTGAGCTCTGTTATCTTTAGTGTGCTATATCGTCGTAATTACGACAATTATCTTGTCAGAAAATACAAAACCATCAAAATGTCTATTGGGATGTGATAGGTATACCATTAGAAAATATGTCAAATTATGATAGATTTTATGGTGGTATGATGTACCTCCGACGGGACACATTGTTGGCTTATGATGGGTATATCCCTTGGAAATTTTGTCAAAAGATGATGAGGACACTATTGGAAGGCGACAAGGAAACCATCAGAACCTCTACTAGTTTGCGATGATATTTGTGATGCTATGTTGTACCTCTAACAAGATGTGTCATCAGACTCTGACGATACATGTCGTCGGTATATGATGACCATTCTTATGGTTTTGATGGTCTTTTCTTGAAGAGTTTCATGATTTTTTATGTCATGTGGCGTTGGAAACCACACCCCTATGTATGGTGCATTGCAATGTGGGGGTCATTGAAAGTTGTGTCGTAATTATGATAGTTATTTTTGGCAATGAATTTTTTGACAAAATTATACCAACGATGGTTCTTGTCGTAATTATGATGAATAGTGTCTGAATGGCCATCAAAAAATTGCCTCAAATGTACTAGTGCCTAGATGTAATGAGTGTTAAGTATTCTATTAATTCTCATAAGATATGGGTCCTTATGAGCCACTACTCATGAAACATGGATCTAAGAGTTTGACTCAAACAATACAGAGTTGAATCCTAATAGCAATATCATAATTTGACTTACTATATAGAAAATATCTCCTACTTATCAAGTTTGTATTGGTTTTCTTGGTTTTTTTTCTAAATATCAAGACTCAAAAATCATAGACTTGTGAAAGGTGTTGTAGCTATGTACCAAAGTGATGAAGATAGAGAATTAAGTGGAGATAAAATACATCCTATCAAAATAAATGCCTAAATTTAAACACTAGAAGGGACAATTCCAAACTATGTTCTTAAAACAAATTATAATGAAATAGAAATCTCTTAAAAATGCATTCAAACTAGATCACTAAATTTTGATTTATCATACTTATATTAAATACACAACACATATTAAATGATCCTAATCCTTAATAGATTCTAAGACTACAATTGTTTATGTCAATACTCTTTTGGTGACAGGAAGTTCATAGTGCAACAAAATAATAAATGAATTGCAAATAAATTTATGTCTTCAATGGGTTTAGACAATGATTGAATTCACACCAATAAAATGATTGTATCAATAATGGATTAACCACATTAATCAAATATCAAATCTTTTAGAGCTAAAAGGAAACTAAATCATGAACTGTACACACTCTGTAACAGTTCATGAAACATAAAAATATATCATACAACACAAAAGTTTTAACTAATTCAAACAACAAAACAATCTCACCGAATGTCCCAAGAGTGGGACCTTCCTCTAGTACATAGGGTGGGTGAAAGAAATCGATCATGCTTAGCTTATATCATGAATACCAGTTCCAACTTGTTCAAAAAAAATATTAAACTACTGTTACATACCAACCAATAATATATGTATATATATGAGATGTCTCATAAAAACATAGTTATAAAAGGTTCTTGATTTGTTATGGCTTAAAGCCAACAAATTGACTCTCAATAGTCTTATCTTGTTCGTAGGCCATAAGCTCAAAATAACTTAATAGTATTAGAATAGTTCCAAAACAAAATGTTAAAAATAGGAAATAAACAATTCCATAGAACATCCAACTCGTCTTACTTCTCCTCTTATCATGTGATCTTCAAGGATTGCCTTCAACGTGGTTAGGTCTTGTCACAAACCATTCAAATTGGGTTGATACCTCAACAATTTGTGCACTTTAAAGCATTCAAAAATGGCCCTAGCATGAGTTCCACCGGTGGGTTCTATACAACCTTTTGGAATATGCTAGGGCAATGTAAATACTATGTAAATATGGAGTCTTGTCTTCACATTTGTATGTTACCTAATTTTGTGACGCAAAGGAGGGAAGGGGAGAGGGGCCAAAGGCACACCCTAACCAGATCCACCTTGTAGAACAACATGCAGAAGTAACAACAACACAAGAGGGGGAGAGAAATGAAGATCACTTTCATATATTTATCTCAAGTTGAGTCATACATGTCTGGTTGTAAGGCCTTCCCGATTTAGGCTGTTGGAAACTACAATTGAAGCAATTGTTGTATTTTCATTGATCTCAAACCTTAACTGGTAAGACTATTGCTATCTAAGAAAGTACTATATCTATTTGATTGTTGAGAAGGATTAGGGGAGAGTTGATAACAATAGCATCTAAGGAAAGGTTGAGTTATCTTGATACTTCAATGAGTACTTGATTATGTGGAACAATGATAAGATAATGTATTGTTTATCTAAGTAAGAAGTAAGACTAAACAAGTAGGCTTAACCAAGAAAAAGTGAAGAAATCTAGTTTAAGCCGAGTGATGTTAGTGTCGATCGAGCCAGTATATGCCGAGTAAGTTCAGTGTTGACTGAACATTAGTTTATTGCTAGGGAAGATAGTATTAGCCAAGGAAATAGTTTCAATGGTGACTGGGCTACCCAATGATGACCAAGGATTTGAACACAGTATTGACCGAGTGTCAGTAATTTACATTTGAGGAATAATTCAAATTCCTAGCCGACATAGTTGAATTCTTGGATTATGTAAATCATGTTGACTTTATTTATTGATTGTATGGAAGCATTTAATGTATTGTAAACCATTTTATTATAATTCCATAAAGAGATTTGAGATGTTTCTAGAAGGATGGATGAAGAACATAATGATGGAATGATTTGATCAATCTTCCCTAACCCTAAGATCTACAAAGGATATTAAGCGGCAAAAGATGGATCAACCTATTGAAGAGGAATTAAGGAAACCTAAGTATGAGGTTGAGATATGTGAAGGATGCTAGAGTTGTTATTGACTAACTAAGCAGAAAAGGATGAAGGAGAAGGAGTTGTGATTTCTTGAAGGGATTTCTAAGAAAATAAGTGATGGAGATGGAAATGGATCACAGTCAGTAAGCCAACATATATATGTACGGAATTGGATCTCTTGTTTGCAAAGTGAGTTGTATGTTTTCAGATAAAACAATGTTGTTACTTTTAACCATTGCATTAGTTTAAATCCTTTAATCAAGGTTGACCTAATAGTCATTGTATAAATGCTTTGAACAAGGTTGCATTCTAATGGAATGTATTTAAGTCCTTTAACAAGGCACACTCCTAACAGGGTGGTTGAAATCATTTAATCGCGTCACACCTAGCAGTGTGTTTGTAACCTTTGACAAGGTTGGCTTTTCACAAAGCTCACTTCAGAAGAGTGAAAATATCAGTAACATGTTACAAAGTGGTTTTTCCCAAATTGGGGTTCCAATATAAATCCTGGTGTTAATGCTTGTGTGAATGATTTGGATTGAACATTTCTGTGTTTTTCAAGTTAAATACTATTGGATAGTGGACTGCAATGTTATATATTTCTGACATGCATTCTGTAATGACCGAGTAGCTCTTGGTTGTTAGCTCAAAATTTTGAAATTTTATTTATACATCTGGACCTGAGAAAAATTGATTCACCCCCCTCTCTATTGTTCTAAATCATATTAACAATTGGTATCAAAGTTGTTGGTGCTTACAGAGAATAATTTTAAAGGTACTTGAAGTAAATGATCAGGATGTATAAGAAGGAGGTACCAAAGCTAAATAAGGAGAACTTCTCTGCATGGAAGAGTCTGATCAAACTACATCTAGTTGGTATTGGTGACTCAACAAAATATTATATTGAACATGACTATTTTACACCTGTTGTACCTCTGACTATTGAAGAGATGAGAGTTAAACAAGAGCACAATCAAGCAATGTTGGAGATTGCATTTGACTTAAGCTACCCTAAATTTTAAGACATCAAAGATTGCACAAATGCAAAGAAAATGTGGGACACTCTTGCAAACATCTATGGTGGTGACATAAATGTACTAAGGGAAAAAGTTGAAATCCTGAGAGGTAAATTTGATGAAATGAAAATGCAAGAAGGTGAGAATATTGCTCAATATTGTGGTAGGATAAAAGAAGTTGTAAATGTTATTAGAGGAGCTAAAGGAACTATTGATGATGAGACTGTTATTGGAAAATTATTGAGAACTTTGCCTCCTATTTATGCCATCAAAATTTTAGCAATTCAGGAATCTAGATGTAACCCTGGCAATGCTCTTACTTTAGAAAGTCTTGTTGGTAAGCTTGCTGCTTTTGAGCTTTCTAATTATCATAATTTCACTGTTGCTAATGTTGAATCTACATCAAGTTGCAAATGGTTCTAAATAAGTCTAAGAAAGAAAAAGAAAGATGCATCAGTGAGAGTGAAAGTGATAGTGACACTTCTGATGAAGAATTAGAGGATCTTGAAGCTCTTATGGCCAAACGATTGAAAAGGGGAAAAGGAAAGTATAAACGTAAACTCCCTATCATATGTTTCTCATGTAATAGAGTTGGTCATATAGCTACAAGATGTCTTGATAGGAATGAAAAGGATGAGGAAAGAGATAGAAAGCTCAGAGATAAAAGAGAAGACAAAGGCTACCAAAGGTACAAGGAATACAAAGATAAAGGTAAGAAATTGTGCTACATTGCTGAAGAAGAAACTGACACTAATAGTGATGATTCTAAAATTGAAGTAATCTATGTTGCTATGGAAGATGAGTCTAATGAGGATGAGAAAATTGCACTTGTATCCTATGTGAACAAAAATGATAAGTGGATTATTGATAGTGGTTCCTCACACCACATGACTGGTGATAAAATTAAGTTTGACACCCTAGATCATTACAAAGGTAGAAGTATTAAATTTGGTAATGATGCACCATGTCCTGTTAAGGGTAAAGGATTAATTAAGCTGACTGATAAGATCACTTGTGAAAATGCCTATTGGGTTGAAGGTCTTAACTATAATCTTCTAAGTGTTGCACAACTTAATAGCATTGACTACCGAGTGGAATTTCATCACAAGAAGGCTAAAATATTTGATGCCACTAGTGAACTAATTGGAAGTGGAGAATATACATGAGGTAATTTGTTCTATCTAGACCTATTTGAAGAGACATGTTTGATTGCACAACTTGATGATATATGGTTATGACATAAGTGACTATGTCATGTTCACATTGATAATCTGGTAGATATTAGTAAAAAGAAGAAAGTGAGAGAATTGCGGAGATTGAAGAAACCTGATAATGTAATGTGCAAACAATATCAGTTGGGTAAGATGACAAAGTCTAGTTTCAAGAGCAAGACTTTTACTTCTGAAAGTGCTTTAGATTTAGTTCATACTGACCTTTATGGACCTATGGGTGTACAAATCTATTATGGTGCCAGATATTTTATTCTTTTTGTTGATGATTACACGAGAATAATGATTGTAATGTTTTTTAAAGAAAAATATGACACCTTTCAATTTTTTAACTGGTATTTGGCTAAGGTTGAAAAGGAGATAGGTAGGAACATGAAGTGTCTGAGATCTCATCGAGGTGGATAATTCATATCAAATGAGTTCAATCTATTCTACAATGATAGAGGAATCAAGAGATAGGTGTCTGCACCTAGAACACCTCCATAGAATGGTATAGCAGAGAGAAGGAATAGATCTATCATGGATTTTGCAAGAACACTAATGATCAAGAAGAATGTTGCACAAAAATACTAGAGAGAAGCTGTAAGTACAACTTTTTATACTCTAAACTGAGTACAAATCAAGAAAGGTACAAATGTTACCCTATAGCAAGATTAGGAGTGAGAACTCTACTTGCATATGTTGCCTACAAAGATTTCAAGGTATACCAAATGGATGTCAAGTCTACATTTTTAAATGGTATATTAGAAGAAGTGCACATTGAACAACTTAAAGGATTTTTTGATCCAAACAAGAAACACATAGTTTTAAAACTAAATAAGGCACTACATGGACTAAAGCAAGCCCCCAGAGAATGGTATGAGAGGTTGCACAATTACTTGATACAGATTGGATTCTCAAGGACAAATGACACCAGCAATCTGTACATGAAGGATGAAGAAGGTAAAGGAATCTTGTTAGCTAAAAATTTTGTAGATGATATCATATTTGGTGGACGAGATGTCATGCGTAAGAAAATTTCAAATGAAATACAAACTGAATTTGAAATGTCAAGGTTTGGGGAGAGAAAAATCTTTGTTGGTTTACAAGTATATCAGATGGAGAAAGGTATTTTCATTACCCAGTCTAAATATATTCATGAGATACTAAAAACCTTTGGGATGGAGGATTCATTAAGGCCAATAAGTACTCCCATGGCTATTAGACAAAAATTATCTAAAAATGATGATGTTGCTGAAGTAAACCAGACTTTGTATAGGTCCATGACTGGAAAACTATGGTATATTGTTCATAGCAAACCAGATATTGCTCTAGCAGTTGGGATTGTGGCAAGATTCTCTGCCAATCCTAAGGAAACTCACATGATGGCTATAAAAAGGATAATGAGATATTTGAAAGGGACTATAGATTATGGACTGTATTATAAGAAGCATGAAATATTTGAACTGGGAGTCTATAATGATGCAAATTGGGTAGGAAATGTGGATGATAGAAAGAGTACTAGCGGTGGAACTTTCTTTCTTGGATAGAGATTAGTTTCCTAGACAAGCAAGAAATAAAATTGCATTTCCCAATCTACAGTTGAAGCTGAGTATGTTACTGTAGTAGTGAACTATTCAAACTTGGTATGGATAAAGCAATTATTGATAGGAATGAAAGAAGAAATCACTGAACCAGTTGTCATCTACTATGACAACACAAGTGCTATCAACCTATCTAAGAACCCAATGATGTACACAAAGACCAAACACATTGCCATCAAGTATCATTACTTGAGGGAATTGGGACAAGATAAAGAAGTCATAATGGAATATGTAAATACAAAGGAACAACTAGTAGACATATCCACTAAAGCTTTACCTAAAGAAGCTCATGAATATTTGAGAGGCAAATTAGGGGTTCTTCCCCTCACTAAGGCTTCCTAGTCAAGCTAGGAGCACTGCCTCAAATGTGTTGCAAAGAGTATTTTAAAAATTGATGCAGAGAAAGGTCACACTTTAGGAGTAGCCTAGAGTTGTGAGAAGTACGGAAAAGTTGATAATTAGTCACAATAAAAGATGATAGAGGGAGAAATATTGTTATTGAACTGACAAGATGTCATCTACATCTAAAGATGTATGTTTTAGTTGTTTCTTTGTCATTATTGTAAAAAAGAAAGATGAATAAGATGAAAACACATGGTGAGATTTCATGGAAGATCAATTAAGAGGGAGAGATTCAGAGGAAAGGAACACATAAGAGATTAAGTGGAAGTTACTGTGTGGTCGGTCATGCAAGCAAGGCTACTTGATAGAATCAAAATGAAGCTAAGGATATTATAAATATTTCTGATGTACAAATAACTTTTTGGATTGGTTGGTGAATCATGTGTTATTCATATGGTGTTGCCATCAATGCCAAAGAGGGAGATTGATGGAAACTACAATTGAAGTGATTATTTTATTGTCATTGATGTCAAACCTTAACTAGTAAGACTATTGCTATCTAAGAAAGTACTATATCTGTTTGATTGTTGAGAAGGATTAGGGGAGAGTTGGTAACAATAGCACCTAAGGAAAGGTTGAGTTATCTTGATACTTCAATGATTACTTGATTATGTGGCACAATTATAAGATAATGTATTGCTTATCTAAGTAAGAAGTAAGACTAAACAAGTAGGCTTAACCAAGAAAAAGTGAATAAATATACTTTAAGCCGAGTGATGTTAGTGTCGCCCGAGCCAGTATATGCCGAGTAAATTTAGTGTTGACCGAACATCAGTTTATTGTCGGGGAAGACAGTATTAGCCAAGGAAATAGTTTCAGTGGTGACTTGGCTACCCAGTGATGACCGAGGATTTCAACATAGTATTGACCGAGTGTCAGTAATTTACATTTGAGGAATAATTTAGATTCCCAGCCAACATAGTTGAATTCTTAGATTATGTAAACCATCTTGACTTTATTTATTGATTGTATGGAAGCATTTAATGCACTGTAAACCATTTTATTATAATTCCATAAAGAGATTTGAGATGTTTCTAGAAGGATGGATGAAGAACATAATGTTGTAAGGATTCGATGAATCTGACCTAACGCTAAGATCTACGATGGAGATTAAGTGGAAAAAGATGGATCAACCTATTGAAGAGGTATTAAGGAAACTAAGTATGAGGTTGAGATATGCCAAGGATGTTGGAGTTGTTATTGACTGACTAAGCAGAAAAGGCTGAAGGAGAAGGAGTTGTGATTGCTTGAAGGGATTTTCAAGCAGATTAGTGATGGAGATGGAAATGAATCACAATCAGTAAGCCAACATATATTGTTAGGAATGGGAACACTGAGGAGGGAGGGGGTGAATCAGTGTTCACTGAACTTTAACTTTTCTCTTTAATCTTTATGCTTAACTTAAATGCTTAAGTATTGAAGTAAACATTCACATAAAACATGAAACATAAGAATAACAAATGACACCAATATGATTACAGGGAAACCCAAATAGGTAAAAACCCTGGTGGGAATTGACACCCACTAATATTCTGCACTAGTGTTTTGTGATCCTTGCTAGAAGATCATTTACCCTGTTAGGAGTAGCTTTACAATGCTTTTAGTACAGTAGACCTGGTTAAGGGTCAGACCCTATTAGGAGTCTTTTACAATGATCCCTGTTAGGGGAGTGGAATCACTATCCTAGATCTCACTACTCAAATGATGAAGGCTATAACCTTTTGTTATCAGATACACACTATATCTACTGGGTGAACTATCACTGTGATAGTACTTGTCAGATCAATTCCTTAGTGTGCTCATGCTTTGACCTCTAGAAAAAATCTAATACATCATATGCTAACTTCACATACCTATTCTCTTGCTTATCACAACTCTATTACAACTTCCATAGCAATTACAATGGGCGCACTCATATTTATATGCTCATACAAACAAAACAATTAGGTCGGCCCTATAACTAATTACAAACAACACTTCCAAGTGAATTGGCTTAAGCGTGCTTACAATTATACATGTACATATGTCAGAAACCTAAAGACAATGGGGGTATAGCCTCTACAACATTACATTACAATCACAAACCAAAATAGTCACTGTTGACTCCATGCTCTGTTCTCTACTAGCACACACTAGATGTGCAACTTCAACTGACTATAACTTCCACATCTTTATATATCTACTTATGCGCTCTTAGAATAAGCATAAGTATAGTCTAACAACCTTAACTTCCAGGGCACATACCTTAGTTCATCTATACACATGTGCACTGATGCTCTAAGTCTCTGGTACTCTGTTAACTATCCAGTCTTCAACACTTAACTGAATTATGATCTTTATACTTAGACTCCAAACTACTATATGACTTTGTTTCCATAATGAAAACACTGTCTATAGTCATATACTTCAATATAGACAACTTGCCAACAATCTCCCCCTTTGTCATTGATGGCAACAAAGGAATATGGCCAAGTTTATAAATGTCCCTTTACACAAAACATTTTGTCTTCTATACATCTTTATACACATAAACTTATATCTCCCTATACATATATGTACTCCATATTCTATACATATCCCCCTTTGACATTAATGAAAAAGGTGTATCAAAAACTATATCTACATACCCTTACTAAGGGAACACATCTGGACATGCAATCTTGAGGTTTTGAATCTCCTTTTCCAAAAGGTTATTAGAGAATTGACTATCTGTAGATGGGTGCATAGTGCATACTAAAGCTTCTCCATCTTCTCTAATTCTATGCTCGGACCTTGATCATAGGTCACCATGGTCGCATCAATCTCTTTTATGTTCTGACTGAGAATGTCTAAGGAGGGCGCAAGAGCATTCCTCAATTGATTCTGCCTAGACCTTATCTTCTTTGTTTCTTTCTCTACCTTCTCAATTATGTCTAACTGACCTTGATAGACATTGTTACATATATTCACATTAGTGGATGTGTCTAGCACTGAATTCTTCACCTTTTCAATCATTGCCTCTACATCTTTAATCTTCTTAAGATGGGCATCAGTTAGCTTATCCTGATTCATGGATTCTGCAATGATTTTCCTTCCTTGATCTGCAAACTCCTTTAATGATGCCTGACCAAACTTAAGAGAGTTAAAGTCTAGTGCAAAGTTACTCATGAGTTCATTGAGTCTCTTCTTTAGATATTTATTCTTTGCCACTAAGGCCACAGACTCTTCTAGGCTTGAAAAAATTTCTTTGAACTGTGAGATGATTATGCTCACATCATCAACTGAATGTACATTTAGCATCTTTTTATCATCTGGCAGAAAACTGTTCAAAATATTTACTGACTCTACTAGGAGAGGATTTTTCATGACTTTCTTCTCCTTTTCCTTCTCCATAGCTAGGATGCTGAATTTTATCAAGTCTTCTTCTTTCCAAGAATCCAAACAGCTTGTGTCTAGAGTGAAACATGACAACAATGCTAAGGAGGGAGTGATGGGAGTGATGTCCACCAATCCAGTAACTGCATCTTTCTTTTCTCCCTTTTCTTCTTCTTTCTTATTAGCAACATCTTGTTTGATTACTTCTTTTTTCTGAGTAGGAGAAGTATTGTTGCATAGCATTTATGCCTCTTGTGTACTCACAAAGGCTTCCTCAAACTTGTCCAAATATGTGTCAGTGGCCGCCATGGCTATCTCCACATTATAAATGATGAATGTGTTGTCCTTGATTGATCCTGATATGGATGCATACTTTTCTACCTCTAATTGTGCTTCTGTTGTGGGCATTGAGTCCTGAGGACCTGTCATTGGTGCATTAGTGGGCTCTGCCACTTTTACTTCCTTAATGGGTGCATGAGTGATGGGTGCAGCAGGTGGTTTGATCTGTTGTTCTAATAAAACCTTCTCAAATGCTTTTTCTATTTTGTTTGTTATCAACTCATAGTCCTTGTTCATTATATGTAGAGTTCTCATCTTTGTTCTTAGGTGTGGTTTCACTAGGTTCAATATCAATGCTTCTTCTTCTTTGGAACAAATTGGTAGAGTATCTTGTAACACTTTTTCTCTTATCCTAATTTCCTCTTCATTTGCTTGTTTCTTCAAGTGTTCCAAAATATTCCAAACTTTATCAAGTAGAGAGAATTGTATTTCAAGGACTATTTTCTTGAACTTGGTCATATGTTTGATAATCATATTATGAATTTTAGATTTATCAATCTCACTATATGAATCATAATGTTTCCCTACTTGATCAATTATTCCTTCCTCAATAATTCTAGAGCTCAAAACTTTAAGGCTAGACCTGAATCCTGCCTTAGGAGGTGCTTGAATATTTCTTTTGCTCCTTGTAGCATGCGATGATGGATGACTAGTGCTTACTCCTTTCTTCCTCTTTGCTATAGGTATATACTATGGAGGAGTATCTTTGGGTACAGAAGGAGTATTGTCTTCATTATCCTTTTGACTTTCATCTTTTTCAATTTTAATTTTCTTCATTTTGGGACCTTCTTTTTCTTCTATTGCATTCTTCAATTCTAGGGCAATCTTCTCATTCCTTGCTTTATCAAGGTCTGCTTGTGATACACCATGTATTCTTAATATTTCAGATGTGACCTTAGCAACTTTTCTCTTAGTTGCAGCACTATTTAGCTTAGCATCAACTTCTCTTGTCTTCTCTTCATATGTTCCCCGTCCGGATTCATTGTCATCTTTAGGGGCTAATAGAAATACCCGTGCATAGGCTTCAAGAACTTGTTCCTCTACCTCATACCCAAGTGGATGAATGCACTTAGTTCTAGGTTCCACAGCTTTCATACATGTAGTATCAATCTCCACCATGAAACATATTGTGTCCTTGTACTTATCCACAATTCTCTCTGGAATTATGTACCTCATTTGCATTTTTTCTCTGAAGGTTTTTAATTCCAATGTTATATAGTCTCTTAAGGTTCTTTCAGTGCATGCCTTATTTGATATTTGTGGCATGGTAGGAATGGACTTGTCTAGATACAAATCTGATACTTTACCAACTATATGAAGGTACATATAGATGATAAGGGACCCAAACCTGAAAATCTTTATCTTATCATGCTTGATAGCCCTGATGTTGTCTATCAAATGTGTGCACAAGATCCCACACAAGTTGAACTCTCCATCTTCTTGCACAAGACAGATGGCTGCTAGAATAGTGCCCGCAGACACACTATTCACCCTGCCGGTATGATGAAATCTATAACCAAGTATCATTGTTATCAATTTGATGTCTAGTTGCTCTATAGGCTCAATGGTCATGCCACACTTATCACTCCTTGATTTACATACTTGATCCACCATTTTCCTGACATCCTTACCTACTAGAAGGATGATGCCTATCCTAGAGAGGCTTGTCATCTCATGAATTAGGTCTCCTGTGATTCTTACTGGTACATCTCCAATCCAAAACAAATCATCATGGATTCTGCTCAACAAGATCTTTATCCATTCTTCCTCATAGAAGTCATATGCAATGGCATATTAAGTAATAGGATGGTCATTCCATTTTGTGTATTCATCCATGAATGTTTTATCTAGTTTCAACATTGTGTCCATGTGCGCCCTGTTAGTGTTTTTTCTTGTTGGTCCTGACCTACATTCTTTCACAACTCACAAATTGACTCAACAAGAGAAAACCCAACTTCGACAAGGCTTCAAATGCCTACTACACTTCGGGCTCCATAGACCCAGGCGGGTGTACCTACTTCTCTGCTTATGCAAACTGATACAAACACCCAATAAGTAGATTCACTAGTGGATTAAATAGAACAAACATGTCCTGCAACGGGATTCATAACTAAGATGAATCTCTGATATGGGAAGCCTACCCACATGCTCAATATATCTTCCAAGCTCATCAACAGAAAGGGAAAGTTGATTGATTAAATTGATGCTTGCTTGGCAAATGACTTCTAACAGTAAAGATCAGTGCCTTCAATCTGGGCATGGAGTCAAAACCAGTAAATAAAAACCCAAGCTGCAAACCATGTTTCATTGATTAATATCCCTGCATTAATTCCTTACATTAACACATTTCTATTACTCAATATGAAGAATCATACAAATTCATAGTACTAATTAATTTCCAATCTACATTTAAGGATTTTACAATCCTTCCTTGAAGGATACCCAAATACAAATAGATACATTCTCCCTTGGAGAAGACAAACTCAATATCCCTTGAATACTGAACTCATACCAAAATTGAAACTCAATACCATGAAGACAATTCCCTGAAAACCATACATGCCTTACATGTATTTCGATTTGCAATTAAATTTACAAATACTTGGTATTAAATCTATGACAGAAAATGAAGAATGCAAACCATTACACTTAGATAATCATGAACCAAAATGGAACTTCATTTGGACCCTTCTCTTGGAGAACCCCCTGCTAGAATCACCATAGACCTAGAACCATTCAATGGATGTTTACCCAGAATCTAGAACCTCGACCAGAGTTCTTCCAAAATTGGAACCCTTCACCTCACCCAGAATTCAGAATAAGAAGGCAAAGGAAGAAACTCAGAAATCATCACAAAGTGACACTTGTCTTCCTCCTCTCTGCTCATTGGATGAGTCATCTGCCTTCAAACTGGAAATGGGACCTACTCTCAACTCTGGAAAGCACCTATCATCTCTTCAAACTGAAATGTGAATCACTGGATGTAACAAAATAGATATTTTCAAAATATCTTCCTAGCCCCCCTATTTCATTCAATTGCAAATATCTCGAAACCAGTTGGACCTGCACTAAAATTGATCCCAAAAATGGAATCCTCGCATCGAGACCTTTCCAGCGGTATATAATAGTCCATATTTGACCCAAAAATGAAGCCACCAGCCATTAATTTAGTCTCCCAACTCTATGATTTTGATATTTGAATTTTTAATATAGTTAAAACTATATAAAAATATGTTTTAACTTTGATTTTTACTGCACAAGAATAAAATAATAAAATATTATGAAATATTTGATTTCCCCTTATATCTCCAACTGGGCGCCACATGTCACATGCTGATTGGGTGCATAGACAAACCTCAGGTTAACTGTCAATTGGGAGAGCTAGTGACCATAGGCATTCTCTAGGTCTCCGAATGATATCCTTAACTACAATTAAACTCCACGATCTAGCGAACAACACATTCTCCAATTCTCTGAATCTTGGCTTAATCGTGGGTTACATTTGGAGAATGGGTGACTAAGCCCATTCTCCAGTTCTCTGAATGTTATGCACTAACCGTCAAATATTTGGAGAAATGGCGACTGTTCATTCTCGTGATCTCAGAATCATTTGGGCTTAACCACTAGCATTTAGTGAATCAGTGATCCCAGTTATCTAAATGCTACCTCTGAATCGCTGATTACTTTCTTTGACCGCTCAAAATTCTAGCGAATTCATGATCGCATGACATGTGTCATCCTCTGCAACCTCCTCTCTGGCACTCAGCAAAATTTACTTCTCTCTGGGCGCAGGCATAGAAACTGAGGTGAGCATCGCACATGCATATGCGTGGAGAGAGCCTCCAGGCTTTCTATTTACCTCTACTATTTGTGGATTTCAATATATTTACCTCAAAGTCACCCTGTGTGAACAATGTGGGACAATGGCTTTTAGTGTTTTAAAGACCTCCTGAGCAGTTTAGTTCAAAATTTGTGGGGGCCCCATGCATTGCATTCCTCCGGCCAAGAGGGCCTGCCAACAGCCTCTAGGCTCTTCACTTTACATTGCTATGTGAGTGCAACCGTATAAAAACATTAATAAAGTCCCTCGCCAAAAGAATGTGGGACAATATGCATTTTAAGTATCTGAACCTCTGCAGTCTATATCCATTCTTTACGCTGGTTACCTCTTGTTTTAACGTGCATCTTTAATCAGTGTCAGGGGATTCCTCAATGTGCTAGGGTCTCCTTTATTTCATGAGCCAATGTGTTCAAACAAACAAACAAAAAAAAACACGCCTTCACTTATTCTGCGCAAGGACTGCAAATTTTAAAACTAGTCTTTGCTTCTAATCTGTATATTTTATTGGCGGCGCAAGGCAACATGGCGGCTTTAATGAGGCTCCATTTTGTGAGCACAACCTTTTCCCATCTTTCCTATGTATAGGCACAAATCGGAGAGATTCTGACTGCAACAAACTTAGAAAAAAAAAGACAAAGCCGATTGTTACAAAGATTGTCAAACTTTTAATTGCATTAAAACTAAAGATGCTAACACCCAGTGCTACTGTCCTGCCTCTTTTCCCCCAATTTCCAATGACAAAAGTCTCAATCTCTGTTGATTCTATTTCTTCTTACAATTCAAGTCTACATAGCACCTAGATGTTAGCACCGATACTAGTGTCCTACCCAATCTGTTCCAAATTCTGACACCATGTTCTTCTCTGTATCACCATCTCATATGTGCTTTTCATTTTTGTCTTTTTGTTCTATATCACCTACAATTTGTTAAGACTATTCAAATTCGTTACCATTAGCGATCTCTCCATCTCATGTGGGTGTCCTTTTTGCCTGGTTCTTACCTCTTTCCTTTGGCTGCCTGCGTATGGAGACCTCCCTTTGTTTTATGCAAATCCAGCTTACAAATGTGGCATTGAGTCCTGCAGCAGTGAAGGCTTCATAGAGATTATCAACCAAATTCTTTCTCACATCTTCTCCCCTGAAACTCAGAAACACATGATATTCCTTGTTGCTTCCGAAAGGAATTTTGGTTGTGGGAGGGACATATTCTTCCATCTTGAATTCTTCCATGTTCAGAGTTGCAATTGAATAAAGAAAAGAATGGCATAGAGGATCAAACCCAAATTCCAAACAGCTATGCAGAACTTCAAACTGAGACTCATATCATACATTCTAGTATTGGGAAATTCTGCTTGTATGAAGGCAAAAAAAGCTATATGTCTATTTTACAACTTTTACCAACCAAGCAATGATGCCTTTCTTCTAAATTGTAAATTTCCAAGTAACAGCAGGCGGACTGATTTTCTAAGTTTAACTGGTGTGGAAGCACTTCAGATTATTGTGCATTTGGACATTGCCTTGCTCAGTGCTGGCCAAATGTAGTGGCACTCAACCAGTCCATTTTGAAAGTATCCTGATGGGAACTTACCTCTGTATCTCCATAAGAAAACCATGAGTATCATATGCACAGTCTCCTTATAACTCAATGTTGGCTCAATCTTTTATTTTATGTGTTTCATTGAGTGTTACTCTTTGACATAACATGCATCATCCTTTATTGCATTGTATTATGCTTGATGTGGGAGCCTCCAAATTACTTGGCACATGCCCTCCTTTTAAACACTTGGTGTATACTAATAGTTTCAACTTGCCACTCCATAGTGCCTTATCCATTGGGAGGTGTACCATCAAACTCAAAATATGATGGCCTCACACACGTCTTAGTGTGCCTTAAAAGATTTAGCTAAGTCTCATTTAAAACTAGGGTGTGCACACATCATTTAAAACCTTAAAAGGTTAAATAAGGAATTTACAAGCATTTAAAACATATGAGTACATGTTGTTACACTCAAAAAGAATGTCAATTTGGAAGCATTCGTGAGACAATCAACCAAATCAAACTCTACATTTACCCTCTGCTCTAATCAAATGCAACCAATTGATGAAGTGTGACCCCGATGTAGAAAAGATTTAATCATACAGCTCACTTCTCACACCCTTTCATGACTACCAGATAACATCAACTAGCCTCTGGGAGCGGCTTCAAAAACTGACTAAACAGCCTGAAAGGAGAGCACCATCAGGAGCAGACATTGACCCCCAACAAACACACATACCCGCCAAAGAAGAAATCTCGAAGAGATCCGAGCCACAAGATAAAACTGACCAAAGTTGCCCTCTTAAAAACACTGCATGTCTGCACTGTCTAAAATCACTTAAGTTGGCTTTGGAACCGGCTTTGAAAACTGACATAATCACCTGACCTGGCCCCGTCACTGAACATGCATGAATTTTGACCCACATTCTAATACTCTGCAAAATGGAACTTCATGACTACAACAGGATCAAAAGGTATTAATGTGCAAACTTGCCCAGTTTAAATTGTTCCTACAACAAACTTCTCAGAAAATGATTTTTAATCACCATAATTGATTTTTAAAGGCAGAAAATGGATTGGCAGGGGGCAAAAATTGGGATTGGGGTTAGTTTTCCATCTTTGCAAGACAACGCAAAAAGAATCTCATTGAGAAGTTTGACTGGTCAAAAGTTATAACCTCGTAAAGTAGGCCCCCGACAAACAAATAGCTCAGTACAACTGGGAAATTGATTTTTTTGCAAATGGAAAGGGCTCACAAAATTGACCAAACGGCTTCACCAAGACTCATCATCTTAGGTCATGGAAGTATTTCATGTTTGGAAAATAGGGGAGCATTTGGATTGCAATTTAGATCACCTGGGAAAAAGATGCAAGCTGTCAAAGTAGGCTTCTGACAAAAGTTCACACAGTGCACCCTGTCCAAACAGCAAAAACTGCAAATGGAATCGCATTGGGAAACTCATCCAATGGATTCATCATGAGCTAAAAACTGATAGGGGTAGAGTAAAACTTGTCTATAATGCAAGGAAATGAATAAAACCTTTCTACCAATCCACCGGGTACACGTTATAACATGTCAAACAAGATTCCTGACAAAACTGGGAAAAGGGCCAAGTGCAGAAACTAGAAAACACCTCTGGAAGGGGATGAATAAACGGAGTCAAAACTTATCATAGAGGCCTAAAACCTGACACATAGAGAGTATGCAATGTGTACAACAAGACGCTAGGCTTAGATTTTCATGACACTCTCCAAGGTGCATTTTATTCAACCTCAAAGTGACCCTTCCCGATGATTTTAACATAGGCAAATTTTGCATTCAGGACCTCCTAGGAACGAATGGACAAAAACCCATTTCAAAATGTGGGTTAAGGACTCAAGATGACTCAACAGGATATATGAAAGGTATCAAATCATTCTCCACTCATTACAGGACCTGGAAACACCCTTTTCACATGTGCATTTTGGACCAAAAGGAGCACTTTAGCAAGCGTTTTACATGGTACCTCAAAAATGCATTTTGAGTACCAACATGCCCTTAACCTATCCATTCCAATAGGCTCATTCTTACAATAAATGTAATCCCTTATGTCTTCTACATGCATAACGCCCATCAGCGTGCGGGAGAAAGCTCCCTCTAAATCATCTAGGATTGACTTGAACAGATGCCTCTTGAAAACATACCGCTTCTTCTCAGCAACATCAAAAACAATAGGAGTGGCCATGACTTACTTGATATTCACTTTCCAAAAGATCTCTGAGATGTTCTAATAGCTTCCAAATTGGCACAATGAGCTAGGGTTTCTGCAGCCGAACAAAAGCACTACAATCACTGATAACTTAATCTCAAAATCTTCACAAGAACTTCCAAGGCTCAATCTTCTCTCCAATCACTCTGAGTATGAATGCAATGAGTGAACAAACAAATTCAGTGTACTTAACATAAGAAATTCACCATTAATGCAACTTGTGTAAACTAGGCTGTCACTTCAAAATTTCAAACTTGATCTCTGCCAACATTCAGCATGTGCGCTCTTGCACGAAGGTTCCAATACACTCCAATAGCTTAAGTCCAAAGGCACATACTCTGAGGATGAGTATACCAACCACGCAGGGGTCTAGAGCTAAATTAGCTCCCCCTATGACCCTGAGGGCCATTCATGCATATGTAGAGGGTGTGTCCACTGGGGATGCATCCAATACATTCTCATCAACCTTATCCTTCTTTTCTTCTGACCAAATCAAGCTCACATCATCTGAGGCTTTCACAAAATTGACTTCTCCTTTGGGATCCAATACTGGTTCTTCGGCCTTTTTAGGGCTTTCCTGACCTTGCGCCTTTGATCTACAAAACTTTGAGATATGTCCAGCCTTGTTACAGGTGTGACAAATCACTGGAGGTCTATTATTCCTCAGTACATTGACATGAGTCACCATTTTACATTGTTTTACTGTATGACTATTGTAGTTACATATCTGACATGTAACATTCTGAGAAATTCTTGAATTTGTCTAATTCTAATTTCTTTGATCATGCTGAATCCTGTTCTTCTTACTAGTCTTGCAGTTTATTGCTCTATGACCAAATCTATTACATGTATAACAGTAACCATTGAAAGGTCTTACCTCTATACAGTTCCTTGCAATGTGTCCATGCTTATTACATGCAAAATAGGTGCATTCAACATGCTTGTGCTCATTCTTAGGAGGACTATCCTTGTCTTTGGTTTGATCTCCAGTCTTCTTAGCATCAGCAAATTCCTTTTGTGTCTCCTTTCTTGCTCACATCTTATCAATCTGATTTTGTGCTTCATTGTATCCAATACAGCTGGTGTCTCCCTTGGATCTTCTTGTATACAACTGAGATTCTATTAGATAAGAACTGGTGTGCAATTTTTCAATATGATTCTTTTCTTCTTTCAATTCAAATTCCAAGCTTTCCTTGATGTTCCTTAGCTCCAAGATTTCCAAGTTAGCTTCCTTTAGTTCTTCATTGAGTTGAAGGTTCTCCTTGACTTGTTCATTGAAGACATCTTGATTGTTTATTAGTTTGTCATCACACTCTTCAAGCTGACTCAAAAGAGATGCATTTTCTTCATTCAACTTCTTGATTTGATCTTCAAGATCACTATTAGAGCGTCCTTTCAAATCCTTTCTCAATCTTTTGATAACTAATTTTAGTTCCTCAATTTCTCTTTCTGAACTGTCTAGGTCTTCAAGAGCTACTTCAAGATTCTTCTTCAAATGTATCATTTCTGCTTTGTCCATGATCTCCTCAAGTGGTTAAAATTTTGTACTAAGGATTAGAGCTCTGATACCAATTTTTAGGAATGGGAACACTGAGAGGGGAGGGGGGGGGGTGAATCAGTGTTCACTAAACTTTAACTTTTCTCTTTAATCTTTATGCTTAACTTAAATGCTTAAGTACAGAATTAAACATTCACATAAAACATGAAACATAAGAATAACACATGACACCAATATGATTATGGAGAAACCCAAATAGGTAAAAACCCTGGTGGGAATTGACACCCACTAATATTATGCACTAGTGTTTTGTGATCCTTTCTAGAAGATCATTTACCCTGTTAGGAGTAGCTTTACAATGCTTTTAGTATAGTAGACTTGGTTAAGGGTCGACCTTGTTAGAAGTCTTTTACAATGATCCCTATTAGGGAAGTGGACTCACTGCCCTAGAGCTCACTGCTCAAATGATGAAGGCTACAACTTTCTATTATCAGATACACACTATATCTCCTAGGTGAATTGTCACTGTGACACTGCTTGTCAGATTAGTTCCTTGGTGTGCTCATGCTTTGACATCTAGAAAATATCTAATACATCATATGCTGACTTCACATACCTCTACTCTTGCTTATCACAACTCTATTACAACTTCCATATCGATTACAATGGGCACATCTCATATTTATATGCTCATACAAACAAAATAATTAGGTCTGCCCTATAACTAATTACAAACAATGCTTCCAAGTGAATTGGCTTAAGTGTGCTTACAATTATACATATACATATCTCAAAAACCTAAATACAATGGGTGCATAGCCCCTACAACATTACATTACAATCGCAAACCAAAATAGTCACTGTCAGCTCCATGCTCTGTTCTCTACTGGCACACACTGGCTGTGCAACTTCAACTAACTGTAACTTCCACATCTTTGCATATCTACTTATGCACTCTTAGACTGAGCATAAGTATAGTCTAACAACCTTAACTTCCAGGGTGCATACCTTAGTTCATCCATACACACGTGCGCTGATGCTCTGAGTCTCTGGTACTTTGTTAGCTGTCCAGTCTTCAACACTTAACTGAATTCTAATCTTTATACTTAGTGCGCTGACTCCAAACTTCTATATGACTTTGTTGCCATAATGACAACACTATCTATAGTCATATACTTTAGTATAGACAACTTTCCAACATATATATGTACGGAATTGGATCTATTATTTTCAAAGTGAGTTGTATGTTTTCAGATCAAACACTGTTGTTACTTTCTAACCATTGTATCAATTTAAATCCTTTAATCAAGGTTGACCTAATAGTCATTGTATAAATCCTTTGAACAAGGTTGCATTCTAATGAAATTTACTTAAGACCTTTAACAAGGTGCACTCATAACATGGTGGTTGAAATCCTTTAACCGGGTCACACCTAGTAGTGTGTTTGTAATCTTTGACAGGGTTAGCTTTTCACAGAGCTCACTTTAGAAGAGTGAAAATATCAGTAACATGTCACAAAGTGGTTTTTCCCAAATTGGGTTTCCATTATAAATCATGGTGTTAATGCTTGTGTGAATGTTTTGGTTTGAACATTTATGTGTTTTGCAAGTTAAGTACTATTGGATAGTGGACTGCAATGTTATATGCTTTTGACATGCATTTTGTTACGACCGAGTAGCTGTTGGTTGTTAGATAAGAATTTTGAAATTTTATTTATACATCTGGACCTGAGAACAACTGATTCACCCCACCTCTTTGTTGATCTAAATCATATTAACAATTGGTATCAGAGTTGTTGGCACTTACAGAGAACAAGTTTAAAGGTACTTGAAGTAAATGATCAGGATGTATAAGAAGGAGGTATCGAAGCTAAATAAGGAAAACTTCCCTGCATGGTAGAGTCTGATGAAACTACATCTAGCTGGTATTGGTGACTCAAAGAAATATTATATTGAACATGACTATGTTACACCTATTGCACCTCTGACTGTTGAAGAGATGAGAGCTAACAAGAGCACAATCAAGCAATGTTGGAGATTGCATCTACCTTACACTACCCTAAATTTGAAGACATCAAAGATTGCACAAATGCAAAGAAAATGTGGGACACTCTTGCAAACATCTATGGTGGTGACATAAATGTACTAAGGGAAAAAGCTGAAAGCCTGAGAGGTAAACTTGATGAAATGAAAATGCAAGAAGGTGTGAATATTGCTCAATATTGTAGTACGATAAAAGAAGTTGTAAATGCTATTAGAGGAGCTAATGGAACTATTGATGATGAGACTGTTATTGGAAAATTATTGAGAACTTTGCCTCCTATTTATGCCATTAAAATTTTAGCAATTCAGGAATCTAGATGTAACCATGGCAATTCTCTTACTTTAGAAAGTCTTGTTGGTAAGCTTACTACTTTTGAGCTTTCTAATTATGATAATTTCACTATTGCTAATGTTGAATCTACATTCAAGTCACAAATGGTTCTAAATAAGTCTAAGAAAGAAAAAGAAAGATGCATCAGTGAGAATGAAAGTGATAGTGACACTTTTGATGAAGAATTAGAGGATCTTGAAGCTCTTATAGCTAGAAGATTGAAAAGGGGAAAAGGAAAGTATAAAGCTAAACTCCCTATCATATGTCTCTCATGTAACAAAGTTGGTCATATAGCTGCAACATATCTTGACAGGAATGACAAGGATGGGGAAAGAGATACCAAGCACAAAGATAAAAGAGAAGACAGAGGCTACCGAAGGTACAAGGACTACAAAGATAAAGGTAAGAAATCCTGCTACATTGTTGAAGAAAAAACTGACACTAATAGTGATGATTCTGAAATTGAAGTAGTCTATGTTGCTATGAAAGATGAGTCTAATGAGGATGAGAAAACTACACTTGTATCCTATGTGAACAAAAATGATAAGTGGATTATTGATATTGGTTTCTCACACCACATGACTAGTGATAAAAGTAAGTTTGATATCCTGGATCATTACAAAGGTAGAAGTGTTAAATTTGGTAATGATGCACCATGTCCTATTAAGGGTAAAGGATTGATTAAACTGAATGATAAGATTACTTGTGAAAATGCCTATTGGGTTGAAGGTCTCAACTATAATCTACTATGTTTCAAAGCTTAATAGCATTGGCTACTGAGTGGAATTTCATCACAAGAAGGCTAAAATATTTGATGCCACTGGAGAACTAATTAGAAGTGGAGAATAGACAAGAGGTAATTTGTTCTATCTAGACCTATCTGAAGAGACATGTTTGTTTGCACAACTTGATGATATATGGTTATGTCATAAGCGGCTATGTCATATTAAATTTGATAATCAGGTAGATATTAGTAAAAAGAAGAAAGTGAGAGGATTGCCGAGATTGAAGAAACCTGATAATGTAATGTGCAAACAATGTCAATTGGGTAAGATGAAAAAGTCTAGTTTCAAGAGAAAGACTTTTACTTTTGAAAATGCTTTAGATTTGGTTCATACTAACCTTTGTGGACCTATGGGTGTACAAATCTATTGTGGTACTAGATATTTTATTATGTTTGTGAATGTAATGTTTTTAAAAGAAAAATTTGATGCCTTTCAATTTTTTAAGTGGTATTCGGCTAAGGTTGAAAAGGAGATAGGTAGGAACCTAAAGTGTCTGAGATCTCATCGAGGTGGAGAATTCATATCAAATGAGTTTAATCTGTTCTGCAATGATAGAGGAATCAAGAGACATATGTCTGCACCTAGAACACCTCCACAAAATAGTATAGCAGAGAGAAGGAACATATCTCTCATAGATTGTGCAAGAACACTAATGATCGAGAAGAATGTTGCACAAAAGTACTAGAGAGAAGTTGTAAGTACAACTATTTATACCCTAAACTAAGTTCAAATCAAGAAAGGTACAAATGTTACACCTTATGAGTTATGGCATGGGTATGCACCTAATATAAAGTACTTTAGAATTTTTGGGAGAAAATTCTATATACTAAAAGACAATACGAATGGAAAGTTTGATGCTAAAAGTGATGAGGTCATATTCCTAGGTTATTCCATAAAAAGTAAAGCTTACAAGTGTTTGAACTCTAAAACTAACAAAATTGTGTAAAGTGTAAATGTCAAGGTTGATGAATATGCAGAGAAAAATGAATAGGAAAGCAAGAGAGAATGAGAAGATTATAGATCTTTTGTTTATATAGAAGAAGGAGAGGCAAGTGAAAAACTTGCACCTGATGTCGAGTCTCGAGCAAGAAATACCAAGCATCGGGGAAAAAATGTCAAGAAACAAGAAGACAATGTCAAGCGATAGGAGAAAGCTTCCGAATATCAAGATGAGGTTTCGAGCATTTAGAATATGAATCTAGCAATCTTATTGGTGAACCTGAAGAGCAAGAAGAAAAGAGAGCAGAACTTGTTTTGGCATAATATGTAAGGAGACATCACAAGCGTGAACAAATCATTGGAGACAAAGAAACTAGAATTCTGACCAAAAGCAAGTTAAGAGACCCTACATGTTTACTGTGTGAATTCGAGCCTAAGACAAAAAAAGAAGCGCTAGAAAATGAAGACTCAATCCAAGCTATGAATGAGGAGATAGACCAAATAGAGAAGAATGATACCTAGACTTTGGTGCCGAGACCAGAAAATAAAAATGTCATTGGAACAAAATGGGTATTCAGAAACAAGTTGAATGAACATGGACAAATCACAAGAAACAAGGAAAGGTTGGTATGCAAAGGCTATGCACAAGAAGAAGGAATAGAATATGGGGAGACATTTTCCCTTGTAGCTGACTGGTCAGGTAGAAACTCCAAGGATTGGACATCCTTTCACAGTGATTCATTTCTTAAACTTATCACACGTCTACTTAGAATACCATGCTAGACTTCATTAAATGTATCAATCTGGTAACATGAACTTGAGATGATGGTTGCAAGGTTTATGCTTTAGTTCTTTCAAAGGTCATCACTACTAAAGTAAAGGCTACTGCTACAGGAGATTTATACTTAGCAACTAAAACTATAGATTAACTCACAACTTAAAGGAAAAGCTTAGTAGTAAATAGATAATACGTCGAAAGTAAACCTATGCTATAGGAAACAGTTAGTGGTTCTGTTACCAATGGCTGTAGGAGTAAAAGTGCTTAACAACTTCAAAGAAACTTAACTGAATCCTACTTGAACATAAACAGGGAATTCACCTCCCACATGGGCCCCCATGGAAGTGTGAATGATTTACAACTCAGAGATTGAAATCTGGAACTTTCATATATTCATTCAACAAAACATAGATACAATATGGAATATCAAAGTATTTCACTTTGTTGTTGTATTACAGTATGAATTCCTCAAAACATCTAACGAGCCTGGAATCATAAGTTCCAGCTTATTTAAAAGAAACTAAGAAAAACAAAACACCTACAAACTAGGTCCTTCATTACATAGCATAACAACTTTAGCTACAAGAATGACATCATCATTTATGCAAGAGGATAAGCCATATTTAGTGCTCAAGAATATAGGAACACTCGGTAACTAGATTGACTTGGTTTGAACCAGCAACTGCAAAGTTAAGGAAGTAGTGGAGCTATGATGAAATCTGAAATAGTTACTCACCTTAAAAGACCCACTCAACCTTGAGGTCATGCTCCTTGCTAACTTATTCTTCTCCTGTAAAAGGTTAGCATACCAGAATCCGCAACACAAATTCAAGGAAAAGATTATAATATGTTTTCCCTATTTTAACATATCCTTGTCACATGGCTACAGGAACACTACCCATTAAAACTAGAGAAGAGAAATACCAGATTTCATCATAATATCCACTAATCTAAATATATATTTAGTATTTCCTTTTAGTTCCAAAAGTATCAAATGTTCACATGGCTTAAACATAAAAAACATAAAAGTCTACATAATGTTTAAGAAAAACCACAAGATATTCAAGGCTGGACTCAGAAATCATAAAAAAAACATCCCATAAACCAGACTCATCATTCCCCCCAGTTTAACTATTTGCTAGTCCCACAGCAAATAAATTCTTCAATCTAGCTATCAACCTATAATCAGTAGTTGTCCTTTGACCAGTACCTCCTTCTGCAAGACTCCAATAGAATCCTTTTGTTTCTTGATGTCTCTTCCACCTTTCCTTCTCTTTCTTCATATCAAAGCTATCTAAATTTTTTGAATTTGCAAGGAGAGGAGGCATCAATAATGGTGGCTGAAAGGTTAGTGGAATCCAAAAACTTTCCCACTCTCTTCCCAAGGAAATGTACCAAGGTGCGCGTTGATTTGCCATAGCAAAGTTGAGAGGTGAAAGTGGTTCTCTATTTCTCATCTCCCTAGATAAATTGTTCCAGCACCATTGAATAGCACTTCTAGATGTAGGCAATTCAAAGTCTACCAGCTATTCATATGCATTAAATGCTTCATTCCTTAGTGGATAGATTACCTTGCTGCCTAATTCAAAAGGAGCAAACCTTAACTAATTATAATAGTAGGTTCAAGGATCTTTGGCTTTAGGCCTTAGATATAAGGGAATTTCTAGCTCTAAATCCCTATATACTTTGGCTTGAGTGTCCCAACTAATCTCATTTTGCACCCAGGACATAAGGGCTCTAAGATGAATATCCCCAACATAAAGTAAGGGATTCCAAACTCGGTCATTTGAGATGGCTAGGTTGTGGAGATAAAGTTCACATAATAGATTTTGAATGGCTACAGGAGAATTATGGAAGGCTTCAGAAAACTAAGTAGGCTCTTGTAATGAGGGAGATCTATCTTCCATTATGCAGGTCATTTGATAGTTTAACAACTGTTCTTTGAGAAACAAGGCATAGACATGTGATGGGGATCTACAACCCATCAGGTCAGGAATTAGAGATGTAATTTTGTCAAGTTTTACACTCAGTTGCTCTACTTTTTCCTCCTGAACTAGGGTCTCCTGATAATGATAGTATATTACCTTATTTAGTTCTTTTCATTATTGTTTCCACTGCTCTCTCTCAGAAACTAATTGATTAGACAATTGAAAGATAATAGATAACAAAGAGGCTGAACCAGATTGATCTGATATGGAACTAATGCAAGAATTGTCTGTTGTTTCAGGAACAGATGACTTACCATTATTTGTACTTTCCTTCTTCAAAGGATCTATCTAGATGATCATAGACCTCTTGATATTAGAGCACTATTGAGCCACTGAGGCCAATGTATCTAATCCTTCATTCAGAATTTGCTCTACCACCTTATTAACAAGGTCTATATCAATATCAGGATTTTCTTCATAGGGACTCCCTTCTATTGTAGGAGAAAACATTGTGTCATCTTCTTCCCTGATGTAACTATCAAAGTCGTCACTATCTAAATCAGTTTCCTGAGGACTCCTAGAGGTTGAACTTCTTCTCTAAAACACATAAGATTTCTCTTCTAAGCTGGAGTCATCATCGATTATAATGACTTCTGCATTTTTTGGCTTACTAGAAACCTGCTCTATTTCAGTATCAGGAAACCCTTCAAATGTTTCTTGTTGCATAATCTCATTCCATTGTTCTTCCTACTCAGAAGTTTCAAGTTGTATTTCAGTCTCCTGCTGAATGTTTCTATCCTCTTCTTCCTTCTGCCCAGATACTTCTTGTTCTACATTTGATTCTTCAACAGGAATCTCTGCAGTTGCAATTGTATTTGATTTCCTCCTACTACTCCTCCTTAATGGAGTTTATTTCCTCTTTTCTATAACTTTCATTTTCTTGGAGGTGCTTGTGGGTGCAGGAGATACCTTAGCCGACTGACTAGTACTAGGGTTACTTGTCTTTTTCCTATCCTTTGGGGAAACCTTCTTTATCATAGGATAAGCTTCAATATTTTCTACAGAAGTCTCTAATTCCTCTTCATGAGTTGATCTAGAAGTGGAGGAATGAGTAGAATTAGGGTATTGGAGGTTCTAACCCTAGACTTCTTTTTGGATGAAGAACATTGTCCAAGTTCAATAAAAAATTTCCTAACCCCTTTATCTGTTGTAATCCTCTATCCCACTCTCCACCCAATTGGTTCTGGGGTTGGCTCCTTAAACCCTTGTAGCAGAAATTCATCCTAGGAGATTTTTGACTACTCCCTTAAGGCTTTCTCAACTAACAATTTGATTAAAAAGTGGTGTGAGACAAAATTTTGTTTACCTTCCTAAACTAGAATGGCTTGCTTTGACAAGATGTCGAAGATGAAACTAGGAATGTTGATAGGCCTATTGTCATGTCTTAAACAACTCAAGAATTTAAAGTGAATGGAATGTAGGAAAGAATGTCATCCTTCATAGGTAAAATATCTAATGACATAAACTGCACATTGCCTAAATGGCTCTGGGAGAGACAATCTAGATGTACCTTGTTTCTGGTCAACTTCAAGTGGTGGATCAGAATACAAAGTGAACTAAACTCTAGACGTGGTTGGATCAATATTTTCTGCATATTCCTCCCCTTCCTATGGTAACCCCATAACTTCTGCCAAAATTTCCTGTGAAAATGACACCCTTAGTCCTTTGACTATAGCCACTCCATCTTTTAATGAGTTCAAAAAGTGTAGTGCAACTTCATCATCCCAGTTGGTTAGCTTCTGGATATAATCTATCCAACCCCTTGCCTGAAAATATGGCCTGTAGACTTGGTCTTCCAGCAAGACATTATGCATAGAGGGCTCCCTATGAATGAGGTCACCTCCCATCTTCAGGTTGCTGAAATACCCAAAATAGCCAAAATGGAGTTGCAGAAGATAAAAAATAGACAAGAATAATTTTGAACAAGGAAGCATAAAAAGGCAGGTTGCAGGAAGATTTCAAATTTGGAAATTTTAGCAATGCAGCTCAGAAAATGAGCTCATGAGTAATGAAAATGCAAATTATCTCTTAACTTCTCATAATTACTCATAATTACTCTCTGTAGAACTCATACTTAACATAACTTGCCACCTTTACTTCATATGTGCGAAATAACAAAATAGCATAATGATTTTCAAAAAGTGTCAAATCATGACAAGAAATGCAAGTACGATAGGATAAAAGAATAAATATAAAGATTGCATAAACATAATGAAAAAAAAGTGATATAACCTCCCCCCTAGCTAAAATATGGCAAGTGATCCCACACTTGCAGCAGTGACAAGGCATACGAAAAAAAAAGTTGGAAAAACAAATTAAAATTGTATACCTTGAATTGTGTGCTAACCTGAATTACTGCTGAGGTGGTAGTTGTTGTTATCCATGAATGAAGAATAAATGAGGTGGATGGGTGATAGACAAGAAATGAAATGGAATTTTGTTATGGAGAAGTGACTTTCACTAAGAAAGTGTTATTATGAAAGTGAGAAGACCATCTTAGAGTGAGGAAGGCAAATGAGCAAAAAGTTCATTACGAGAGACTATAGGAAGTTTGTTGCCAACAGTGGAATTGAATTGCTGCAGGAACTCATCCTTACTCTGGGGTTTGTGATATAGCTTCAATCTATGACCATTTACCAACAATTTGAAATGAACTAGATCAATTGTGGAAAGTTGAACCACTCCATTTGGAAAGACTGCAACAATTTCATAGGGGCCGAGCCACCTGGTTTGGAATTTCCCTAGACTATGTTGATACCTAGAGTCATAGAGGAGCACCCACTCACAAATAGAAAAGACTTTGTCCTTAACATAATTGTCGTGTCATTGCTTGTGCTGATTTTGTATCAATTTTGTGTTGTGCAGGGTAGACTTTCGCCACTCATCAAGGCTATTCAAACTCAATATCCTTTCTTGTTGTGCTACATTGAGATCCATCCCAATATCAAGAGCTATTCAAAGTGTCTTATGTTCAAACTCTATAGGCATGACTGCAGAGCGACCATAAACAAGCTCAAATGGTGTGAAATCGGTTGTAGACTTCCATGTAGTTTGATAAGCCCAAAGTGCTTCAGGAAGTCAGATAGCCCAATCTTTCTTATGGATGGCTATTGTTTTAGTCAGAATAGACTCCAACTCTCGATTGGTAACTTCTACTTGTTCATTAGCTTGGGGGTGATAGGGTGAAGATTTACCATGCCTAATGTTGTACTCTTCCATCAGAGGAGCAATCAAATTGGAAGTAAACTGAGGTCCTTGATCAGACTGAATCTCTCTTGGTACCCTAAATCTTGTGAAGATGAACTCATAAAGGAATTTTGCAATATTATTATCCCTTGGGTGCTTCATAGGTTTAGCCTCAGCGTATTTTGTAACATAGTCAATGCATAGAAGGATATAGGATTTTCCTTGTGAAGTGGGCTCAATAGGACCGACAAAGTCAATCCCCCATTTATCAAAGGGTGCGGAAACTACTTGTGGTTGCAGGGGCATTTCATCTGTCTTAGTAGGCCATCCCATGCATTGGCATTTGTCACACTTTTTGGTGTACTGAGCAGCATCTTTGTGTAAACTGGGCCAATAGTAACCTGTAGTCAAAATCTTCAATGTTGTTCTTTTGGCAGTAAAATGTCCACCATAAGGTTCATCATGACATGCCTTAAGGATATCATATGTTTCATCCTCACGTATGCATCTTCTAGTTACTTAATCAATACTAGTATAAAACATGAATCCAGATATCCATGAATAATTAAAGCTCTTTTCAGTCAACAATCTTCTTTCTTTAGCAGAGAAATGAGCTGGTGTCTTACCAATGGTGAGATAATTGGCAATATCGACATACTAGGGATTGTGTGTAGACAACAAAAAGAGATGTTCATCAAGAAAACTATCATCAATGTCTATAGGATCATCAGGCATATGCAACCTAGAAAGGAAATCAGCTACCACATTGGCCTTACCAGGTTTATATATGATTGTAATGTCAAATTCCTGCATAAGAAGAAACTAGCGAGCCAGCTTTCTAGAGATTGCAGGCTTGATCATGAGATACTTAATAGTAGAATGGTTTGTATGAACATAGATCTCATACCCAATAATTTAGTGTCTAAATTTATTCAGGGCATAGATGACTGCAAGTAGTTCTTTCTCAGTGACAGTGTAATTAAACTCAGCTCCTTGTAAATTTTTACTGATAAAGTAAGTTGCATGGTCAACTAAGTCTTCCTTCTGACCAAGTACAACACCAATAGCATAGTCTAAGGCATCAATATGGATATGAAAAGGTAAGCCCCAATTAGGTCCTCTCAAAACTGGCGATGTGGTAAGAACTTCTTTAAGCTACAGGAAAGACTGTGCACATGCAGAGTCCCAAGAGAAATCAACATCATTTCTAAGAAGATTATACAATAGTTCTACAAGCTGACTAAAGTCCTTTATAAACCTTTTGTAATACCCAACATGTCCAAGAAAACTACCCACATCCTTTTGTTTTGCTAGAGTAGGCAATGTGCTAATTACTTCAATCTTGGCAGGGTCCACTTGAATACCTTTTGAAGATATGAAATATCCTAAGACAACCCCTTCCTCCATCATCATGAAGAAATTTTCACTATTTAGAGAGAGGTTATAATCATGACATCTCTGAAGAACTTTCTCCAAGTTTGTCTTAGCCTCATCAAAAGTATGCCCATATGTGGTAAAGTCATCCATGTAAATCTCCATGCAATCAACAGAGATATCTGAGAATATATTGATCACAGCTCGCTGGAAAGTGGCAGGAGCATTGCACAACCCAAAAGGTAGCACTAAATAGACAAATGTTCCCCATGGGCATGTGAATGTTGTCTTTCCTGGTCTTTAGGGGCTATTTTTATCTGATTATAACCACTGAATCCATCTAGAAAAGAGAAGTATTTCTTACCAGCCAAGTTATCAAGGACTTGATCTATGAACAGCAATGGAAAGTGGTCCTTCTTAGTGGCTATCTTAAGCTCCTTGTAGTCAACAAAAAAAAGCCACTTCCCTCCTTTCTCAAGTACTATAACAAGAGGGGAGACCCACTAACTATCAGATATGGGATAAATGAATCCAACATTTAACAACTTCTGCAACTCATTCTTAACTATATCCCTTAAAGTTAGATTAACCCTTCTTTGAGGTTAGCGGTCTGGTCTGTATTCAAGACTAATATAAATTTAATGGGTGTAGAGTTTAGGATCTAGACCTTTCATATTAGTGTAATCCCAAGCAAAAGCTTGTTGATGTTCTTGCAAAAGCTGTAGGACATCCTTCTGCTGGGAGAGTGACAAAGCACTACTCATATTTAATTCCCATCTTGGACCAACTTCTAGCTTAATGACCTTCTCTACCATGGACAACTGAGAAATTGGAGGAGACTACAATTCATGAGGCAATAATGTATGAAGGAGTTGTGAAGTTTCTAAATACTGTGAAGCATTCGAAGGTGGTAACAAAGTTTCAAGAACACAGTCTTCTAGAGAATATGGTGTGGATTTCACTCCATATTCATTCATGATAATGGAGAAAATTATATCATCTTCTCCCCTAAAGGCTACAAATGGTTCCCTGGATATCATCATTAACTAGTGAATGGAATTGACCTTAGGTTCAGTATCACCCAAGTCTGGCCAGATTATCTGGTCATCTTGCAACAGAGGTTGAGCTAGGGAATATAGAGTTAGATTTTTAGTGTTGACTCCATTAGATATAGTCATTTTTCCTAACCGACAAGTGATATAGGCATTTGCAGTAGCCAACCAAGGCCTTCCTAGAATTATTGGATATCCTCCCATGTTAGCCTTTGGAGAAAGGACAAAAAAGTCAATTGGATACTCCCAGGAATTCAAGGTGACTATTACATCCTCTACCATCCCATCGGGTGTAATGGTGGAACTATCAGCAATCTTAAGGATGGTTGGGGTTTCCCTAAGACCGATGATATGTAACTGAGACATTACTTCCTTGGTCATGACATTTATGGATGCGCCCTAAGTCAACTAGAGCATTTTGGACTTGTATTCTTTGAATAGTGACTGTGACCATAGGGCTACTAGGATCAGAATACTTTGGAACTGTCAACTTTTCCAACATCAGATCAGATAACTGGCCTAGGACATGTATGGTTTTATGATAATTTTTCTTCCTCCCAAGTTGTTTGATGCAAGCTTCCTTGATGGCTTTAGTATATGCAGGCACTTCCTTTATGGCATCTAGTAGTGGTATTTTAATTGTCATTTTCTTTAGTTGGGAAAGCAAGTCCAACACTGCTTGATTTTCCACTGGATTAGCTTTTTCCACCAACCTATGAGGAAATGGGGGCTCTTGAGCTACAGAAGTAGCATGGGCAGTAGGGTTGACTGGTACCTTAATTGACTCTGTTGAAGCATCCTCAACTTTGGTGATGATAGGCTATTATGGAGGAGGAAGAGTTATGTCAGACCTTAAATGAATATTATTCAAGGATATAGCATAGCTCTGTTGCTGAGTTGTTGGTTTAGCATTGTTGGGATTAGGAGTAGGATGAGTAGGCAACTGAGTCTGTTTAGGGGAAGTAGTATTGGCTACAAGAGGAGGCATTAGAGCTTACTACTAAAGTGGTGGCATCAAAGCTTGCTGGTTTGGTTGGTTCATCTAATTGTGTGGTTGTTGCCACCCCTAGTGGGGCTGTTTCCAATGTTGCTGAGGTTGTGACCAACCCTGGTGAGACTGCTGCCAGCCTTGCTGAGGTTGTTGCCAACCTTGCTGATGTTGTTGCTAGCCTTGCTGAGTTTGTTGTCAACCTTGTTGATGCTACTACCAGCCTTACTGAGGTTGTTGCCAACCTTGTTGAGGCTGCTGCCAACTATTATATCCACTAAATCCACTATGCTGATAGTTTTTCCATGCATTATTATTATTAAAATTTTGAAGAGGATCTTAGGTAATACCTGGTCTCTGAGCCCATGGCCTCTACTAGGAAATGTAGAGCACCTCTCCATCCTCATCAATGGCTTTGAACTCAGTAGGCATAGGTTGGGATTCCAAGCTTGCAATAGACTTACACTGACAATTCTTTTTCTTCTCCCTACAGTGTGGACAATACTCTGCTAACATTGCATCAGCTTCATCTTTCTTTCTCCTCACCTGCATTGTGTCCAACTAAGTAGCGACATCATTAATGATGTCTTGCTTGAAATTTGACAATAGATTGGATAGCTCCATTTTGGACACACCTGCGGCATTAGACTTGTGAGGCAAGGCTCTTAAGCCTCTTCTTTTCTTGACAGTAGCTCTAGAATAGTTTAGACATATACTCTTTATGTCATCCCATTTCTTCTGGGTAATGTGCCCCCTGCCATAAGGTCAAGGGCCTCTATGCTTCCATCATTCACACCTCTCAAAAATAGATGCTTTTGAGATTCTTCATTCAGCTCATGTTGTGTGTTATGCTATAGGCTGAACATGAACCTGGAGACATAGTCTTCCAAGGTTTCATCTTCCTTCTATGACATTTTAAATATGTCATCTCCTTTTAAGTCCCCTCCTCTATAATAATATTTGTACTTAGCAAGAAACATGCTACACATTGCATTCCAATTTGCCACAACATTAGCACCCAAACTCATAAACCATCTTAGAGTAGCCTCTTTTAAAGTGGAGGGAAATAATTTGATCTTATGGTTGTCAGTTGTGTAGTCATAGCTTCGGCAGAGGACATCAAACTCAAAGAGGAAAGTCTTTGGATCTTTTGTGATGAGTCCATAACCATGAATTTTCTTCAAATTTTGGTTACCTTGCTAAGTAGGAATAGGAAAATGGAAGGTAGGATGAGCCATTACGTTATCTAGATATGCTAGGTTAGCAAAAAGAGCATTTAAATGGTAGGACTCTTCAGATGACTGTGGTGAAGACAAATGGTCATAGGCATCAGCAAAAACATTCTCAAATAGTTCTTCTTGTGGGTTCTCTAATTGGGGTTCCTCAAGTGCTGGATTGAAAATTTTGAATGGTTCTTCCTGATTAAGGTTAGGTAGGAATTTCCCAAGATGATCCCTATGTCTATGCATACAAATAATGCAAAATACAAACTAACTTAATGACTTCTAAGTCAAACTAAATTGACACCATCCCTGACAACGGTGCTAAAAATGACTAGTCAGGATAATATGCTAGCAACTCCAAGGCTAGGACATCCTTTCACAATGATTCATTGCTTAAACTTATCACATGTCTACTTAGAATATCATGCTAGACTTCATTAAATGTATCAATCCGAGAATGTGAACTTGAGATGATGGCTGCAAGGTTTATGATTTAGTTCTTTCAAAGGTCATCACTATTAAAGTAAAGGCTACTGCTACAGGAGATTTATACTTAGCAACTAAAACTACAAATTAACTCACAACTTAAAGGAAAAGCTTAGCAGTAAATAGATAATGCTTCGAAAGTAAACCTATGTTGTAGGAAATAGTCACTAGTTCTATTACCAGTGGCTGCAAGAGCAACAATGCTTAACAACTTCAAAGAAACTTAACTGAATCCTACTTGAACATAAATAGGGAATTCACCTCCCACGTGGGCCCCCAAGGAAGTGTGCATTATTTACAACTCAGAGATTGAAATCTGGAACTTTCATATATTCATTCAACAAAACATAGATACAATATGGAATATCAAAGTATTTCACTTTGTTGCTGTATTACATTATGAATTCTTCAAAACATCTAACTAGCATGGAATCATAAGTTCTAGCTTATTTGAAAGCATGAACTAAGAAAAATAGAACACCTATAAACTAGGTCCTTCATTACATAGCATAAAAACTTCAGTTACGGGAATGACAACATCATTTATGCAAGAGGATAAGTCATATTTAGTGCTCGAGAATATAGGAACACTTGGTAACTAGATTGACTTGGTCTGAACCAGCAACTGTGAAGTTAAGGAAGTAGTGGAGCTATGATGAAATCTGAAATAGTAGCTTGCCTTAAAAGACCCACTCAACCTTGAGGTCATGCTCCTTACTAACTTATTCTTCTCCTGCAAAAGGTTAGTATACCATAATCTGCAACACAAATTCAAGGCAAAGATTATAATATGTTTTCCCTATTTTAACGTATCCTTGTCACATGGCTGTAGGAACACTACCCATTAAAACTAGAAAAGAGAAATACTAGATTTCATCATAATATCCACTAATCTAAATATATATTCAGTATTTCCTTTTAGTTCCAAAAGTATCAAATGTTCACATGGCTTAAACATAAAAACATAAAAGTCTACATAATGTTTATGAAAAACCACAAGATATTCAAGTCTAGACTCAGAAATCATAAACAAAACATCCCATAAACTAGACTCATCGGTAGCAAGATTAGAAGGATTGAGAACTCTACTTGTATATGTTGCCAACAAAGATTTCAAGGTATACCAAATGGATGTCAAGTCTACATTTTTAAATGGTATATTAGAAGAAGAAGTGTACATTGAACAACCTAAAGGATTTGTTGATCCAAACAAGAAACACATGGTTTACAAACTGAATAAGGCACTGTATGGACTAAAGTAAGCCCCCAGAGCATGGTATGAGAGGCTGCACAATTACTTGATACGTATTGGATTCTCAAGGACAAATGACACCAGCAATCTGTACATGAAGGATGAAGAAGGTAAAGGAATCTTGTTAGCTAAAATTTTTGTAGATGATATCATATTTGGTGGACAAGATGCCCTGTGTAAGAAATTTTCAAATAAAATACAAACTAAATTTGAAATGTCAATGTTTGGGGAGATAAAATTCTTTGTTGGTTTACAAGTATATCAAATGGAGAAAGGTATTTTCATTACCCAGTCTAAATATATTCATGAGATACTAAAAACCTTTGGGATGGAGAATTCAGGGCCAGTAAGTACTCCCATGGCAACTAGAAAAAAATTATCTAAAATTGATGATGTTGCTGAAGTAAACCAGACTTTGTATAGGTCCATGATTGGAAAACTATAGTATGCTATTCACAACAGACCAGATATTGCTCTAGCAGTTGGGATTGTGGCAAGATTCTCTGCCAATCCTAAGGAAACTCACATGATGGTTGTAAAAAGGATAATGAGATATTTGAAAGGGACTATAGATTATGGATTGTATTATAAGAAGCATGAATGATTTGAACTGAGAATCTATCCTAATGTAGATTGGGCAGGAAATGTGGATGATAGAAATAGTACTAGTGGTGGAGCTTTCTTTCTTGGATAGAGATTAGTTTTTTGGACAAGCAAGAAACAAAATTGCATTTCCCAATCTACAGCTAAAGCCGAGTATGTTGTTGTAGCAGTGAACTGTTCAAACTTGGTATGGATAAAGTAATTGTTGATAGGCATGAAAGAAGAAATTACTGAAGCAGTTGTCATCTACTATGACAACACAAGTGCTATCAACATATCTAAGAACCCTGTGATGCACACAAAGACCAAACACATTGCCATCAAGTATCATTACTTGAGGGAATTGGTACAAGATAAAGAAGTCAGAATGGAATATGCGAATACAAAGGAACAACTAGTAGACATATTCACTAAAGCTTTACCTAAAGAATCTCATTAATATATGAGAGGTGTTCTTCCCCTCACTGAGGCTGTCTAGTCAAGCTAGGAGCACTGCATCAAATGTGTTGTAAAGAGTCTTTGAAAAATTGATGTAGAAAAAGGTCACACTTTAGGAGCATCCTAGAGTTGTGAGAAGTACAACAAAGCTGATAATTAGTCACAAGAAAAGACTACAAAGGGAGAAATATTATTACTGAACTGACAAGATGACATCTACATCTAAAGATGTATGTTTTAGTTCCTGCTTTGGCATTATTGTCAAAGAGAAAGATGAATAAGATGAAAACACATGGTGAGATTTCATGGAAGATCAATTAAGAGGGAGAGATTCGGAGGAAAGAAACACAAAAGAGATTAAGTGGAAGTTATTGTGGTCGATCATGCAAGAAAGGCTAATTGATAGAATCGGAATGAAGCTAAGGATATTATAAATATTTCTGACTTACAGACAACTTTTTGGATTGGTTGGTGAATCATGTGTTATTCATATGGTGTTTCCATCAATGCCAAAGAGGGAGATTGTTGGAAACTGCAATTGAAGCTATTATTGTATTTTCATTGATGACAAACCTTAACTAGTAAGACTGTTGCTATCTAAGAAAGTACTATATCTATTTGATTGTTGAGAAGGATTAGGGGAGAGTTGATAGCAATAGCACCTACAGAAAGGTTGAGTTATCTTGATGCTTCAATGAGTACTTGATTATGTGGCACAATGATAAGATAATCTATTGTGTATCTAAGTAAGAAGTAAGACTAAACAAGTAGGATTAACTGAGAAAAAGTAAAGAAATCTCATTTAAGTCGAGTGATGTTAGTGTCAACCGAGCTAGTATATGCTGAGTAAATTCAGTGTTGATTGAACATTAGTTTATTACCGAGGAAGACAGTATTAGCTGAGGAAAAAGTTTCAGTGGTAATTGGGATGCCCAGTGATGACCAAGGAGTTGAACATAGTATTGACCGAGCGTCAATAATTTACATTTGAGGAAGAATTTAGATTCCCAGCTGACATAGTTGAATTCTTGGATTATGTAAATCATGTTGACTTTATTTATTGATTGTATGGAAGCATTTAATGCATTGTAAACCATTTTATTATAATTCCATAAAGAGATTTGAGATTTTTATAGAAGGATGGATGAAGAACATAATGTTGGAAGGATTTGATGAATCTAACCTAACCAAAAGATCTATGGAGGAGATTAAGAGATAAAAGATGGATCGACCTATCGAAGAGGTATTAAGGAAACCTAAGTATGAGCTTGAGATATGCACAGGATGTTGGAGTTGTCATTGATTGACTAAGAAGAAAAGGCTGAAGGAGAATGATTTGTGATTGCTTGAAGGGATTTCCAAGGAGATTAGTGATGAAGATGGAAATGGATCACAGTTAGTAAGCCATCATATATATGTATAGAATTAGATCTATTATTTGCAATGTGAGTTGTATGTTTTCAGATCAAACACTATTGTTACTTTTGAACCATTGTATTAGTTTAAATCCTTTAATAAAGGTTGACCTAACAGTCATTGTATAAATCCTTTGAACAAGGTTTCATTCTAATGGAATGTACTTAAGTCCTTTAATAATGCACACTCCTAATAGGGTGGTTGAAATCCTTTAACTGGGTCACACCTAGCAGTGTGTTTGTAACCTTTGATAGGGATGGCTTTTCACAGAGCTCACTTTAGAAGAGTGAAAATATCAGTAAAATTTTACAAAATAGTTTTTCCTAATTTGGGTTTCCACACTAAATCCTGGTGTTAATGCTTGTGTGAATGTTTTGGTTTGAACATTTATGTGTTTTGCAAGTTAAATACTATTGGATAGTGGACTGCAATGTTATATGTTTATGACATGCATTCTGTAATGACTGAGTAGTTTTTGGTTGTTAGATCATAATTTTGAAATTTTATTATACATCTGGACCTGAGAACAATTGATTCACCCCCCCCTCTTTGTTGTTCTAAATCATATTAACATAGGCCATATATTAAAATCAAGTACAAAATTCCTCCAACATGTGAGGATCTCCCAATAAACTCTAATCTTCTAGCTTCTATCTCCTAACTCCAATGCCCTCCTAAACTACAACTAAACAACTATATTTATACAAGAGGCTAATGAGCTAAGTCGGCCTTCAGATCCATAATCAATAGAAGGAATGACTAGATCTAGGTCCACACGCTTCCCAATAATAGATACTAGCATTAAATCTATGACCAAAATTAACTACAAGAGTTGGCCTCAACAGGAACCTAAAATAAACAACTCAGTAAACAAAGACAACTAAACGCCAGGAAAGTTATTGAGTGCTAGAGATAACCGACTAACATCGGTAAACAAAGGAAACTGAGCAACACCGAACCAACCCGGTCAAAGAGGGAACCAGGCAACAAATAAAAACTTCAAACATATTTTGGTGACATAGGATTGCCAAGGACCCGAGATGCTCCTGCATCAGACACATAGGGTTATTTGAAAATTATTCTCTGAATCATGAAGTAGGTACAATCCGAGCTGAATCCAACTCAGATTGTGAAATCCATGAACTGTCTTCAATCGGTCTATTCTTCCACTTTACCAGATATTCCATATATTTTTTTCCTCTTGTGCTTCTTCTAATTCTTTGTTCCAAAATCTTCTTAACTTCTTCTGTCTATTTCTTAGGATAATCATTCGGTATTGTTATTTCTTCATCTGACTCATGGTACTCATACAAATCAGAAATGTTTAATATAGGTGATATATCCATGTCATTAGGTAACTCAATATCATATGCATTTCCATTGTCAAATCTTCTTAGTATCTTGAAAGGTTCAAACTTCTTTATTTTTAGCTTCCCATATGTTCCAACAAGAAATCTTCCTTTCTTCAAATGAACCATCACTTCATCACCAACATCAAAAGTCTTATGCCTTCTTGATCTATCAGCTCTATCTTTATATTTCTGATTACGTATTTCCAACTTATGTTTCACAGCTTCATGCAATGTCTTCATGTACTCAGCAAACTTCACTCCTTCAGCACTTTTTTTTTTGTCAACAATATCCCTCAAATCTGATATACCCCTGGTTGTATGCCATTTACAATCTCAAAAGGTGTTTTTCCAGTGCTTCTATTCACTAAATTATTGTATGAAAACTCTTCTTGTGCCAACACAAAATCCCAATTACTTGGTGTGTCTCCAACTAAACATCTCAAAAGATTACCCAAGCTTATATTCACAACTTATGTTTGTCCATCAGTTTGTGGGTGAAATGTAGAACTATATTTTTACTCGGTGCCAAACCTTCTCTAAAGGGTCTTCCAAAAGTATCCAACAAATTTACTATCTTGGTCAGAGATAATACTCCTCGGTAATCCATGCAATCTGACAATTTCATTAAAGAAAAGATCTACTATATGTACTGCATCTGATGTCTTTCTACAAGGTATAAAACGTGCCATTTTAGAAAATCTATCCACAACAACAAATATAGAATCATTACCTCTTACTCTCTTCGGTAAGCCAAGAACAAAATCCATACTGATGTCAATCCAAGGTTTCTCAGGAATAGAAATTGTTGCATACAATCTAGTATTCTGACTTACTCCTTTTGCAACTTGACAAATTCCACAACTTTTTACAAATTTCTGAACATCTTTATACAACTACGGCCAAAATTATTTCTCCTTAAGAAAATTTAATGTCTTATCAACACCAAAGTGTCCATCCAAACCACTACTATGTTTCTCCTTTATCAAATTAGTTCTCATTGATCCTCTCGATATACACAACTGATTACCTTTACACAACATACCTTCTTGCATAAAATGTTCTTCTCATTTTGTACTCGATTGATCTTGAATAGGTGCTTTGCACTTTCTCCGCGGCTCAAAAAAATTAGGATCAAATTCATAAAAATCTCTCATGTCATCAAAACTAAGAACTTCAATTTTTGTCTCAGTCATCAAAGATCTTCTTCTACGACCAATGCATCAACAACTTGATTAGTGACTCCACTGTTATGCTTTATCACAAATGTGTAACTCTGCAAATACTCAACCCATTTCATATGTCTTTGATAGAACTTATTTTGACTACCCAAATACTATAAAGCCTTATGGTCAGTATACAACACAAATTCACTCGGTATCAAATAATGTCTCCATTTCTTCAGTGCTTGAACAATAGCATAGAATTCTTGATCATACACAAAATATTTCCTTTTTGCATCATTCAACTTTCCACTAAAGAAAACAATAGGTTTACCTTCTTGACTTAATACAACTCCTATTGCACTTCCACTTGCATCACATTCCACTTGAAATACCTTATTGAAATCAGGTAATGCAAAAATAGGAAATTCTATAACCTTCTGCTTCAGAGTCTCAAAATTTTTATCAGCTCTATGTGTCCACTTGAACTCTCTTTTATCTCCTCTCATAGTCTCAGTCATAGCATTACAAATTGAACTGAAATTCCTAATGAACTTTGGGTAAAAACTTGCTAAACCATGAAATGATCTTACCTCACTATCATTCTTAGGTGTAGGCCAATTCAAAATAGCTTCAACCTTTTTAGGATCCATTTTCAAACCATCAGCTGAAATCACAAATCCCAAATACACAATCTCCTCTTTCACGAATGAACACTTTTTCAAATTTATCAGTAACTTTTCTTCTTTCAACCTTTGCAATACTTGTTTAACATGCAATAAATGTTCTTCTCTAGTCTTACTAAATATCAGAATATCATCAAGGTATACAATCACAAATTTACCTAAGAATTTCTGCAAAACTTCATTCATCAACCTCATAAAATTACTCAGTGCATTAGTTAAACCAAAAGGCATAACCAACCACTCATACAAACCTTCTTTTTTCTTGAAAGCAGTCTTCCACTCATCACCTTATTTGATTTTGATCTGGTGATACCCACTTTTCAAATAAATTTTTCTAAAATACTTTTCTCTAGTCAAACTATCCATTATATCATCCATTCTCGGTATAGGAAACCTATACTTCATTGTTATCTTGTTGATTGCTCTAGAATCAGTACACATTCACCATTATCCATTCTTCTTAGGTGCCAATACAAAAGGTACCACACAAGGACTCAAACATTCTTGGATCAAACCTTTCTGCAAAAATTCTTGAATCTGTCGGTTCAATTCCTGATTCTCGGTAGGTGTCAATCGATGAGGTGCCTTATTTGGTAAACTAGCTCTAGGGATTAGATCCATGCAATGATCTATGCTTATTTTTAGTGGAAAACCATCAGGTATTATCAGAAATGATCTCACTATATTTAGTGGGCAACTTATCAATCTGCTCAGGGATACTATCCTCTGTTGTCTTACTTGGTTTGTTAAAAATCACAACAAAATATACATCATTCTTCTTCAAATCCTTAACAAACTTTCTTCCTTCCATCAAGAAAACTTTCATAGATGTACAAACATTACTAACAGGTTCTTCAATTAAAGGTAACAAGATTTGTCTTCTCCAATCAACTCGAATAGTATATTTATGCAATCTCCCATCATGTATAACATGTCTATCATATTGCCAAAGTCTACCCAACAAAATATGACAATAATCCATAGGCATGATATCACATAGCACCTTATCATAGTACTTTCCAATTTTCAAATTCACATAACATTGTTCACTTACCAAGAGTGTATGCTCATCTTTGATCCATGAAATCTGATAGGGCTTCGAATGTGTCAACCTTTTCAACTACAACTTTGTAACCATTTGCTCAGATGCCAAATTCTCCGAGCTACCACTATCAATAATTACTTTCCAAACTTCATCAGAAACTCTACATTTGGTCTTGAACAAAATTTTCCGTACAGGATCTTCCTTATTACTTTCACTCCAAAGCGCTCTCCTTACCATCAAGCTCTTTTCCTTCTCAGGTTCATTCGGTGACTCTTCTTGCGCCAAAACATTTCTACTACTACCAACCTTCTTACTTACATGTATACACTCAAATGATCCATGTCCTTATTCTCCATAATTGTAACAAGTTCCTCATAAACTGCCTCTGTTATAACCACCTCGGTAGTTACTGCTTCTGCCTCTAGATGAACTTTCACCTTTCCACTCAGTCTTGCCTTTATCCAGATTTATCTTTTCTAGTTTAGATCTACTATTTTCACCATAAGATCTACCTCTTCCTCTAGAGAATCTACGACCTCTACCTCTTTGTCTTTGCTCGTGTCTCTTGTTCAATTTCTCCTTAGCTTTCAATACAAATTGATAAGCCTCTTCAATGTTCTCCAATTTGATCAAACTGATTTCTTCTTGGATGGAAACCCACAATCCATTTAGGTACCTAGAAATTCTTTCCAAATCATTTGCATCATGTCCAAATTTGATATCTAATCTATAGAATTCATCAGTATATTCCTTTACCGAGATATCTTTCTACTTCAAACTTTGCATCCGCCTAACTAGGTTAATCTGATAATCACAAGGTAAAAACTTTCATTTCAATTTATTCACCATCTTATTCCATACTTTGATCTTGTCTTTGTCTTTCCTTTTTTGTCCAACTACAGATGCTCCCACCATAAGGATGCATGACTTTTCAACTTTGTGCTTTCAATTTTCACTTTCTTTTCCTCAGGGACATTTTCATACTCAAAGTACTTTTCCATCTCGGTGATCCAGTCCATCGATTCATTAGAATCCAATTTTCCACTATACTCAAGAGGATTGAAATGTGGTTTAGATTTTAGATTTTAGATTTTTCAAAGCCTTCAATAATCTTTCCTCACCTTGATCCATCATAGGTGCAGATTCTACATCAACTTGTTCTTGCTCAACTTCATCATCACTAACATCTTCAAGATGTCTTCCTCTTCTCTGGGCTATTTCAACAGCTTCTAATCTAGCAGCAAGGTTTCTCAACATGTCTTCCAATCCTAGATCTGCATCTCACCTCCCACGAACAATCTTGAAACCCTATGTAATTGTAGGCCAGATCACAATCTGCTACCCCACAACAAATCAACTAGGATTTGACAAGAAGGAACCCTCAAACCTAGATTCACAAACCTAGATCCAGATCTCACCTTGCTCTAATACCACTTGACACAAAGGAAGGAAGGGGAGAAGGGCCAAAGGAACACCCTAACTAGATCCACCTTGTAGAACAACACATAGAAGTAACAACACAAGAGGGGGAGAGAAATGCAAATCACTTTCATATATTTACTTCAATTGATTCATACATGCCAGGCTATAAGGCCTTCCCAGTTTAGGCCAAATATTACAATCAAGTACATAAGTCCTCCGACATGCGAGGATCTGCCAATAAACTCTAATCTTCTAGCTTCTATCTCCTAACTCCACTGCCCTTATAAACTATAACCAAACAACTATATTTATACAAGAGGCTACCGAGCTAAGTCAGCCTTCACATCCACAATCAATGGAAGGAATGACCAGATCTAGGTCCACACACTTCCCAATGATGGATACCAGCATTAAATCTATGACCAAAATTAACTGCAAGAGTCAGCCTTAATAGGAAGCTAAAATAAACAACTTGGTAAACAAAGACAACCGAGCACCAGACAAGCATCATTGAGCACTAGGAAATTTACCAAGTGCTAGAGAGATAATCGATCGACATTGATAAACAAAGGAAACTGAGAAACACCAAAACCAACTTAGTCAAAGAGGGAACCGAGAAACAAACAAAAACTTCAAACATCTTTTGGTGACACAGGATTGCCAAGGACCTGAGATGCTCCTGCATCATTTTGGAATCAATCCCTAGGCGAGTCATAGTGAACCCAGTTAGGAGGCTTAATAGATGCAAACAAGAGATGGAAGGTTTTAAGGATTGGTAAACTCAACCACTAGTACATTTGACCTAGTTTTTCTGCCAAAATTTTTGACCATGAAGCCAAAAGGTTTTCGTTGGTTAGAATATAGAAGGAAAAATTTCTTTTTTTTTAAAGTTATGCCCGTGTTAGTCAAAATTTCACTAACATGGGCATAACTTAAAAAAAGAAAAGGTTTCATTTCTCATTCATTATTACCATGGTGAATTTGTTTCAAGGGAATTGCAGTGCGCAAAATGTGAATTTGAAGATCTTTGAGATTCGAAGGGAATTGCAGAGCATGAAACATGAATACAAATATGGGCTCGTTGCTAGGTATCTAGGCTAGTTTAGCATCATCAACTTCATCCTAGGGTTTGTCTAAAAACACAAATTAGAAATCTGGGCTCGTTGCTAGGTATGTGTCATGATTTTCCCTAGGCTCTGTTCTTTTGAAGGAGAACACAAGAAAATATATCACATTTTTATTTCTTTTACTTGTTCTTTTCATGGCTTGATGAGGGTTCCATTATATAATTTTATGGTCAAGGGTTTCTACATTCTTTGTTTTGTATTATTCTTGGATAGGGTTTTGTATTATGCTATTTTGTGTGGATGTGAAATAGGATAAGGGGTATTCAACATCCAATAGTCAACTTTTCACTGACGCACTATGTGCACTCTTGGCATCTGCATCTTTGAGATAGTCTCTTAAATTTGTGAGCTTCTTACTCAGCCATTCAAAATCACTTGTTATAGACAAGTGAAACCTCCTTGTTTATCTCTTCTAACAATAGTCCACCAAACTTTTCAAGAACAAAATCAATCACAATAGATGCCATAATTGAATTTTTAAGTAACTGAGAAACTGAAACACTCTCAAATATTACTGTGGACTACATAGTTATAACTTAAAGAACTCTCAAACACTATAATGAACTTCTCAAAATTTGATGGCTCTTAACAACTGAGAAATTGAAGATTAGTGCTTAGTTATTGACCGTTTGAACCAAGTTAAACTGATCAAGTTGCAATGAATGTAAGTACAGCTAGGGAAGAAGTAAATTTATAAGAATGAATACAGAGCTTATTAGGAAGGATTCTCGTCCTTCTTGCCCAAGTTATTCTAATCAATTTTACTTTAATTATTCTCATCTTCCTTTTGACCCACGAATATAATAATTGTGTATACTAGTGTGCCATAGTTGCCCATAGACAAACCTAGGAAGAGTGCAACAATGGAAGACTCAATTCCAAGGTACTATGTACCCTCACCCAAAACTTCTAAGTTTCAAATACTTAAGGAAAATGAAGGAGATCAAACAATAGTTTCCCTTCTACTGATCAACTTATAGATACCTCTTAGGACTCCTTGAGATCTTACTCACAAAAGATCAATTTTAAGTTCTAATGACAAATTCCTCCAAATAGAGCCCTTTAAGGATCCTACCAAACTACTTTGGAACTCCAAAGATTTACAAAGGATAGACCAAGAAAATGTGAAGGATTTTCATCATTTGGATATGTCTAACTATCCACCAAAAGACAAGTTACAGATCTACTCCAGTGCTTCAAACTTCTTCCTAAGTACACAGTCCTAATCGGGCCTAATTAGGCTTGGTTTTCAAAGGAAGTCCTAAGAAATGGGTATACAGATCCAAACCAACCTTGTGAACACTTAGAGGGATGCCAAATCACTCCAAATCCACCATTCACTTGATCTCTTGCTTCATACAAACCATTGCACACTCAAACTCCTACAATTCAAGACCAAATACATATAGATATTTGGTCTAGGGCTCGTTTGTAAAAATAGAAAACTTCATCCCCTAGTTTCCTCCTTCTGGAATATTTGAAAGCATTCTAATATCTTTCATTTTTATTGGGTTTCATGCAATTTGGCCAATAGAGTCGCAAGCTAGACCTCCATTTGCACAAAACCCTGTTGGAGCAAGGGTTTGTGGACTGGTTTTAGAGATCCTATCACAACTTGGGCTAGAAATCACCAAATGAACTCAGACTTGTTTCATTTGCAAGTTAACAGGATAGAATTCCAACAAAAGTCATTTATCACCCTTCACCAATCTATACAAATCGTACACACTGCAAATAACAGGGATTTTATAAGAGAAAACCAGAGAACTTTATTGATTTCTCAAAACAGAGTCATATAATGGAACTTGTTCTATTGGGAAGGTTCTTATACATATATATAAACTTCCTCCACTGAGAAACTACCCTTGAAATGATTGGAGTTAGTTAGATCTTTGAATTAGCCACAAAATAGAAACTTTGACAACTTTTTGAAAAAGTTGTAAAAGTTGCTTAGCAACTTTTTGTTGCACTTTTCAAATCTTGCTAAAATGTCTTAAACTATGACTCTATTCTATCCTAAGGACTAGGTTAGCCTTTTCCTTGGTCTAACCTATTATTTTAAGACTTAAAACCTTAAACATCCTATGCCAAGGTCCTTTAGGACTTAAGGAACTCAAGGTTTATAAAACACCTATGAGTCCTTAGCCTTTACAAATGGACTTGATGAGACTAGAATCTATAAGAGACTACTGCATAATCCTAAGTTGATCATTTTGTAATACCAAGGATAAATCCAAGGTGTAGTGCCTTTGATGGAGCCAATGCCCTACACCATATTGCCCACCTCAAAGGAATTCAAGTCCCTTGAGTTGGAATGTCTTCAAGCTTGTACCCTACCTTTTCAATCTCTGACTCAGTCATCCAAGTGGCATCCTCTACTTGAGAATCTTTCCATTTGATCAGGTATGCATAGTAAGTGCCTCTCCTGATTTGTTTGGTTACCCTCTTGTCAATGTCTGTTCTTGGAAGTTGTGTTGTATCTACATTGCCTAAATGACCCGTTCCTACAACATTCACATCATTAGAAGACTTATAATCATAAATTCCAGCCACATTGAAGATAGGTGAAAGTCCTATGTCAGGTGGAAGGTCTATTTTATAAGCATTGTTGCCACATTTCTTTAGGATTTTGAAAGGGCTAGCCTTCTTCATCATAAGTTTGGTGTGTTGGCCTTTTGGAAATCTTTCTTTCTTCAAGTGAATCATCACTAAGTCCCCAACTCTAAACTAAAAATCTCTCCTCTTCCTGTCTGCCTAGCATTTGTATTTCTCTATGGTATATTTCAGTTTGTCCCTAACTTGTTCTTGAATATCTTTCATCACTTGGGAAAAGTCTTTTACTAGAGCACTCTTCTGGTCCATATCCTTCACATCTCTTAACTCTAAGACTCCCCTTGGGTGGCTTCCATAGACAATTTGAAAAAATGTTAGGCCTATGCTCCTATTCAGTGAATCATTATATGAGAATTTTGCCTTTGGTAGAATTGTGTCCCATGAACCTCCATGTTGTTGAGTGAGGCCTCTTAGAAGATTGCCTATGGACCTATTAATGACTTATGTCCACCCATCTGATTGTGGGTGATAGGCTGAGGAAAATGAAAGGTTTATCCCCAACTTCTTCCATAGGGTCCTCCAAAAATGGCCTAAGAATTTGGGATCTCTATCTGAAACTATGGATATAGGTAAACCATGTAGCTTAACAACTTCTTTGAAGAACAATCCTGCAATGTGAGATGCATCATGTGTTGTCCTACAAGGAATAAAATGGGCCATCTTGGAAAACCTATCAACTACTACAAAGATGCTATCATGTCATGCCTTAGTTTTTGGAAGGCCTAATACAAAGATGCAAAAATACTAGTGTGCCATAGTTGCCCATCTATAACTAGTGAGATGCACATAACTCATGTACCTCATGCTAGTGTGCTTGGATACCTTGTATACACTATTTTTCATTAGACTAGACATTATCCAAATAGTGAGTATTTATATAAAGTGCTATAACACATAGGCATTCCCCATTTTACACCAATTAATAATAGTGACAACCCTCACAGGTGGTTGGATAATGTCTATTCTAATCCAAGCACACTAGCATGAGGTACATGAGTTATGTTCATCTCACTAGATATAGATGGGCATTAATGCTCAATTGAATGATACATTCCCATAAAAATGTGAACTCCTATTAGTCTACAAACTCCCATGTTAAACAACTACAAAATAAAGTCAACATAATTCTTTTAACACAACCAAAGTTAAAATTAAATTATTCGAAAAAGGGTTTGTATTTTGAGTTAATTGGTTTATGTAAATCTATTTTGTGTTATACCCGTATGGATCAATGGCAAGGTTTTAGTCTCTATAACCTATTATGGTGTGGATCATTGATGTTGTTGATCCTGGAAGACTATGATGGTTATGGTGTTTTCTATCTTCTCTTTGTGCTTGATTCATGTCTGATACACTTTCCTTGAAGATCTCTATCTTCTTTTGCCACTCATTAAACCCTTACTTAATGTTGAGAATCTCCTATAGACCTACATTTCCATTGTAACACTTAGTACATATAATTGAAGGCTATCATTTGGGCCCTACAATCTTTCCTTAAAGGAACAACTATAAGTGAGGGGTAAGAGGTGAACTTCTTAGCTTTAGCATAGGTGAAATATGGATCCATATTTTGTCACGTCAAATGAAATACTCATGCAGTCAAACAACCCAAAAATTTGATTCAAGTGCAGCTAGGTGCTTGAGAGTTGAGAAAATAGTCCATTTTTCCCATAACAGTCACTCAAGAGTCTTTTTCCTTCCTCCTTGTCTAATGATTCTTCAATCTTCAAGCTTTCACAAGGTCACTATTTTTTATGGAATTTGAAAAGGTTTTCTACATGGGTGCACTACATACACTATTATCATTTTCGCCACCCTTATCTACCATACAAAAATTTTGACCCATCTTTAAAACTAATCCCAATCGGTTGGATGGATTATTTTGCACTAAAACATAACAAAATCTAAATCCCTCCATTTTCTAATAACCGATGCATTTCAAATTTTTGAATTTGCAACATTACAAATTTAGAGTTTTGAAACTTTTAAAGACAATGAAGCCTTAAGACTTTGAAATGTGACCTAAATGAACTTATTAAGCATTATTAAAATCAAATCTAAACTATTATAAACTTGTAACACCAAATTCCATCCTAGGCTCTTGTTTTGGTGCTAAGGCCTATTAGGACTTTTTGGACTTATTACATATTTGCCATTTTCATTACATGGAAGGTACAAATCGCCAAACCCATTATGTACCTAGGTATAGATCACCAAACTCTTATTTCTTGAACATTGTTGACATACTTACATGGAATACACAATACCAAATGATGAATGCTCAATTGTTGTAATGGCAAAGCATCAGAACCATCCATTTCTAAAATTTGATTTTGTATAGTCTTAATTATTTTTCTATAGTCCTAATGATTTTGAAAATTGTTGACAAAGAGTGTTTCTTTTTTTTTTATTATAGTATAAATTATTTTTCTATAGTCATAATGATTTTTCTTATTTCTTGTCTTTTGTCCCATTTTGATTTCCTATGTCTGTGCTTTGTGATAGGATTTTGTCACCTTCTTTTGATGGTATATTTCATTCACTCTATGTGGAATACTATTTTGCTCACTATTTTATTTTAGCTTGATATTTCTTTCATTTTTCATATACACAAAGACTACACATGTTGATAAAAAATGAGCTATTTGATTTAGGTTTACTTTTTGTTATTGTAAATGGTTAATATTTCTGATGGTACTTCTTGGTGTATTCATATAAAAATAATCATATAAAAATAATAAATGTAGTAACGATGGTGCAGTACATTATTGATATAGGCTTGATGGCTCTTGTCAATGTGCCAAACTGTCAATGTGGTGGTGGGCAGTGTGTGTTGAAGACTTCACGGACACAGAGCAACCCTGAACGACAATTTTGGTGCTGCCCAAATAGAAAAAAGGTTGCTAATATGTATATATTTAATGTTTCTAATGTAAATACTATTCATTATATTATAAGAACTAATGTAGATTGGGCATCACAGGGAAATAATGGTTGTGGATACTTTAGTTGGGTCGATGAAAACTCATCTGCATCTATCTGCCTGTCTCCACTTATTCACGATGAAGGATTTGAGTACAAAACGTGTCAGGCTAGGGCAAATTCTGAAATTATATTTTTACGATGGCTTCTCTATATTGTAATCACATATCTTTGTTGCAACCATATGTAGAGATGAACTCAAGAATTAGTTAGTTTAGTATTTTCATATTGTAACTAATATTTTAATATGGATATGACGTAACTTCTCTTTGCCTCAAGTGTGCATATATATGGTTTACATCTTTTTTTACAATAATTCTTCATGTTTATGGCTCAGGTGAGCCCCAATCTACTATCAATCACATGATTTAACATATAGTATTTTCTTGGTTATTCCATTTGTTCCTTGACTTTGAAGGCCATTTGGTAATTTCAACTACACCTAAGGATCCATCATTTAATATAAAATATAAAAGTATCCCATAGACACAGTTGCTATTATAACAACCATCCTCCAATCTCATGGTGTACTAGTCTCAAGGTAAGAACAATTTTCTTAAGCCATCATATAAGTATCATCCTAAAGTTTAAATAGACATTGACTATGGATTGACTATCATTTTCAAGCTTTAGTGAGGCTTCATACCACACACCGTCCGCAGATTTGTACGCAATGTTCATTTAGGCTGGACGTAAACTACATGTATCATGTAAACAACATGGTTGAATGCAATCTCTTTTGCGCGTTTTCAAGAGTTTTCCCACCAATACAAGCGTAAATAATGCATTGAACGTAATCTACGAACACTACGTGGTATGAAGTCTCGCTGAAGTTTGAAATATATCACTCCTCATGTTATTGTCAAAATTAAATTTAAATATTTCTCAAAACATTTATTCATTCATATTCTTTTGAAATGTCTATGTGGTGGTAGACATATTTTCAAAAATGAGCCATTTTATTCCATGTGGAACTACAATAATTCTTCATGTTTATGGCCTAGGTGAGCCCCAATCTGCTATCAATCACATGATTTAATGTATAGTATTTTCTTGGTTATTCCATTTGTTCCTTGACCTTTGAATGCCATTTGGTAATTTCAACTACACCTAAGGATCCACCAGTGACCTTGGTGTTCTTCATGACTCTTGCCTTTGACCTTGGTGCTCCTGCACCAACTGCTAGTATTTGGAAGACCTCTATAGTTTGTTCATTCCTTGCTAGAATCTAAAATAAACTAACACTAGAGACACTACTGGAGGAAGATGCAAAATTGGTTACGAAGATGAGATCTGAGGTTGGGAAAAATATGGGTGGGTTCTTTGGGAATCAAGAGGAATCATCTACATTATTATGAAGCTAATTGTCGAAGGATCCAGGCCCAGGCTAGAAAGATGTCTTCCCAAACACATAAAAAACATGCACATAAACACGATAGCTGAGAAACATAAATGTAGATTTCACAATAGCTGAGAAAAATAATTGTAGGCATCATGGTCACAATTTTTTGGAGACATCGTAATTGAGTTGTATACCCAAGCAATGCAGAGAAACTTCTACACCCCCGATTCCAAATTGAATATATCTGTTGGAGGACCTTGTATTCATGAGAAACATATGTATTCAACTTGGAATCAGAGGTGCAAGAGTTTCTCTCCATCGTTTGGGTATACAATTCAATTACGTTGTCTCCAAAAAATTGTGACCATGATGCCTACAATTATGTTTCTTAGCTATTGTGTCCCAGGACCACTTATGGCCCTTTACGACCATTTACGATCCCTAAGAATACATCTTAGAGGTTTGAAAATGTCATAAAGGGTCATAAGAAGCTCCTAGGAGGGGGCAGATGAGCTTCCACCTTCATGTGGTTGGCCCTGTTAAGTAGAGAATGTTAAACTATTATTCAAACAAAGAGAAGCTCAATAATTTAAGGTCTCAGTCCTCTGGATTATGAAGGGATTCCATTATGGTGCGGGAGGTGTATTCAAATAGGGCATCTTGGTGGAAAGATGTCTCACACCATCATTATATGGTGGAGAAGCAATTGAAGCAACAAAAGAGTTTTTCTCAAGCTGTACATGGTGAGACATCGAATCAGGAAATTGGAAATGCATGTAAAGTGACCAATATTTAACATGAGAGTTTGTAGATTTGGGGTCATAGTCAATGATTGGGAGAGCCCTATTTTGGCACCAGTCATGTAGTACAAGCACTAGAATTGAGTTTTTCAGCACGGGCTGGGAAATGTTTGTATATCAACATGCGATAGTGCTGAAAAACTCAATTCTAGTGCTTGTACTACATGACTGGTGCCAAAACAAGGTACTCCCAATCACTAACTGTGACCCGTTGGCAACAAGAAACATAATGAGTGTGGACACCTGAAGATAAATATTAGATAGGGGAAAAGCACCTGTTGGAAACAAGCAACAGAATGAGTGTGGACAATTGATGGTGTGAGCACATCATTTTGAAGTAAGCAGTAATGAATCTTTAGTTATAACAAAAGTTCAATAAAGGTTTATATTTTATACTCTTTTATGTCGTGAACTAAAATATGTATGTGTTCTTGTTATAGGATTTTTTGCTTGCTCAATTACCTGGTCATGGACATCGCAGTGAGGCCAATAGTAGCATCATGCAAAATAGTAATAATTTCTGCATTGACTCTTTTTAGTTTTTTCTTCACCGTATTTATTATATTAGGGATTTCTGGGATATCCTCATTTGTATCTACAACTATTGCCTCTATTGTTGCAGGTGCTTTTCCCCTATCCTGAACATCAAAATGTGACAAAAATATTAGTAAAACTATCATTATAACTCCATGAATGTTGTTTTAAGTAATTATCTATGATTGTTGTGTATTAATATTGAATTATATGTCATGTTAATGAATATTGTTATGTTATAGTTCATAAATGGATGAATGAAGTGTGTAATTAGATGTTAATGGGGAATTTAGATTGATGTTAGGGGGAGCGAGGGTGAGGCCAGATGAGCTTCCCCTTTCACATGGTTGGCCTTGTTAAGTAGAGAATATTAAAGTATTCTCGAAACCAAGTGAAGCTCAAAATAACATACCTTCATTATTTAATCAATTTCATTCATTCTAGGTCTTTTCTCATAAGTGCATTTTGAATGTCTCATTATCAGGCAACTATCAAATAAAAAACTAGAAGGGCCAATAGTCAACTTCTCATTGTCATTGTTTGGCATGATTCAGCTTCATTTTGTGTAAGTATTCTCATATTGAATGCGTCAACCTCTCTTGGCCTAATGTGTATTATTTTATTGGTTTGTGTTTTTGAGTAGGTGAAGTGTTAAATCAGTTCCTATCTTCTATTCTTAATTCGTTCAAACTGTAGGAGGTCCTGACAGATATACTCAACATAGAATTGACTGCTAGTCTGGGCAATTGAACACACTGAGTCTTTGGATTGAGAGAAAGAGTTGGGTAATGTTGTTTCAGGAGACTTGTGTAATTGTCCTTAGTGGCCTCTTTTTTTTTTTTAATAGGTTATTTTTATATATATGTAGTGTCCATTTTTTTTTAATACAGATTCTTTTTGTGTATATGCTAGTGCTATGGAACCTAAATAAACAATTATAAATGTATTAGATAATGTCTTCGGTAAAGGAATTGATGTACCACATGTAAACCAAAATCCATGCTTAATGCCATTTTGTGAAAAATGAGTTTGTCTATTAGCATATCAGATTTTGTTACACCCTTCATGACTGTAATGTTTAAGTTAAGTATTGCTGCAATTTTCTAAAGTAGCAAGTTTTGTTGTCATTGTTTTTTTTCTAGTGGTTCTGAGGAGATCAAGAATTATCAAGGAAAGATATTGAAGTGGAAAGGAAAAGTTTCTAAGAGGTTACAAATATTGAGTCATCGATCATGTATACTTTTTTTTAAGTAATCGCTACAAAAATGGTTAAGTTTTCCTAAATTTTTTATATAAGTCATAACTATTAAGTATCATATTCTTAGCTACAAGTTGCAGGTCTTCATACCATAAATTTTAGAGTTCAACTCTTACATGGACAAAGTTGTAGGTTATATTGAACCATCTATTATCTTTTTTGACTCTTTAGTTGTCAGAAAGATTAAATTCACATCCTAGTTGTCATTGTGTTTGGGACATAAAGCTTTATTTAACTAAATTAATTCTTTTAATATTGAGATAAAAAATCTACGAATAAAGCCTAGACTAGGGACTGCATAGAAAACTATCATATGAAGAACTGCTGAAATGGTGGTATCAAAGTTCCTTACAAGCAATCCATGTATCAAAATCTAGTTGTAGGATTGAAAAAAAAGACAAGATAAAAAAGTTAATAGGCCCATACAAGACACCCACCAAAATATAGACCATCAATTTATAGAACCCTTGCAAGATATCCCAAGGAACAATAGGTAGTGAAAACCAGATAGATAGAAAAAAGAACATAACCATATGCTGCCTCACCTATTTGAGGTAAGCCAAACTCGGTCCAATTCTCTTAACAATGGTACATATCCATCCAAGTGCAGTAACCTTCAAAGATTTGCAGGGGTAAAGAGAGTCCCCATATTTTATCAGCCTAACATAGTCTTTGGCCACTTTGGCAATGAGATTGTGAGAAATATTGATCTAGCCAAGGACCAACTTGTAGTGATATTTATCATATAAAACATTTAGCAGATCTCCATAAAATAGATGCACATCATCTTGGCGGGGGAAATCGTCTTAGCAAATACATCCAAAGTAGTAGCAGAAGCAACAACAACAGCAAATACATCACTAACACTTTTCAGGAATATTTCATTTACTCCTCAAAATGAGCAACCTTTATTTCAACTACCTCATCACTATCATCCTCATCCATTGCCTCGGGGTTCTCACTTCTTTTTATTTCACGTTCAATATTATCCTATAAAAGTGCAAAGGAAAGAGAACATGACAAATTGAAATAATAAGATACAAGTTGAGGAAAATTGAATCAAAAAATGTAAAATTCTAACAAACCAGTTAAAAAAAAACTATTAAGAAATTCATAACCAAATCTACTTTGCAAAAGCCGCCACAATTGAAACTCACCTTCTCAATATTTTCTCTAATAGCATACTTGCAAGCCCACTGACAAATATCTGTAATATCTCATCAATAAATATAATGGATGGGGCGTTCTTCTCAGCCTCCTCAAAAGCCTTCTAGAGATTGCTTTCACTTTCTCCAGCCAACTTTGACATGATCTCAAGTCCATTGATACATAAAAGAAGGCACCGGTTTCATTTGCCACTGCCCTAGCAATTAAAGTTTTTCTAGAACCAGGAGGCCCATAGAGCAGAATACCCTTTGGGGGCTTCACACCAATAAATTTGAAGAGTTGTGGGTGTCTAAGAGGAAGCTCTACCAATTCATGGATCACTAGTCAGAGCCTATCTCTCAAATAGTTCAAACAAAATGAAAAAACCACAGTTTCACGCAGAGTAGAGCAGATGGATTGCTAGAGCCCAAAGCAGTCTAGAAAATAGAATGAGCAGGGACCCGCTGGCAACAAGCATTAGAATGAGTGTGGACACCTGAAGATAAATATCTAGACTAATCACCGACCAGGATGCCATTGGTGATTAGTTTGGATATTTATCTTCAATTTTTTTTAAACACTCCACGTTGCGTCGAAATTTTGACCCACATTTGTCGCAAGCCTAGCCTAGTTTGGTCTAAAATTTGATCATGTTGTGTCGAAATGTGGCGTCGTGGGTTTGGCATCCTGGTCGGAGCTGCTAAATATTTCGACCAAATCTGGTCGAAATATGACCATCGCGAGTTTGGCATCCTGGTCAGAGTGACCAAAGTTTTCAACCAATATTAATCTATATTGGTCAAAGGATCGACCAATGTACAAACACTTGCTAATGTTATTTTTGGCCTAGATTGCCCTCATTTTCGACCAATATTGGTGTCGATTATTCTACGGTTGCAGAAATGGGTTGATATTTCGACGCAAATAATAGCAATGAACTAGTTGGTCGACCATTCGACCACGTTGGGTAGAAACTTTGACCAATAGTGCATCAAAAAATGGTGCAAAATGTACTAGTGAATCCAAGGCCATAGTAGTGAAGCGTATAGATCAAAGAGACAGTGTAATGGAGGAGAAGAGATGGTAAAGCCTTTGAAGTGATTTTTGAGATCAATTTACCATTGTAACCAGGAAAAGCTTATAGCCCTTAAAAATAGGCCCAAATATAGAAAGGAGATGTGCAGACATATTGAGGCGTGGAAACCCTAAAAATCCTTGAGGTCTTCGAAAAGGGTATCTGAAACAAAAATTTGTTTAAGGTCCTACTTGGCAAGTTGTAGAGTTATTGTCTAGAAGGTGTGTAAGGAGACCTAATTAGGCCTAAAGAGGCTACTAGCCCTTTTTGGCTAAATTTGAGTAAATCGACTAAGAAACCTAGAAGGTTGTAGACAAAAGTACCTCAAAACCAATGAAATCAAACAATTAGGAGGCCTTCCATCTAGTTTGAACAATAATCAATTTTGGTGGTGTATGAAGATGGACTTAGGGAGTTGAGTCCATTGAAGGGTGAATGAAGATAGATTTGGTTTTGCACTAGGTAGTGAGGTCTTGGCATGAGGAGTGATTGAGGGAAGAGTTCCTCTAGTGTAGGGTCTTGGTAGAACCCTAGATAGGTCAACAGAAAGACCTAGAAGTGGTCCTAAAGGGTTAGGACTTGTTGTCAAGAGACCTCCCTATTAGGTTAAAAAAATATTTCAAAATCTTTCATACCTTTCCCAATATGAAGTTGTCCCATAATTAATGAGTAACTTGTTTCCACCATTTGATAATAACCCCTTCAATATTGCTACATCAAAGTTCAACATGGAAAATGCCAATGACTCAAAATTGTCACCCTTAAACTCACAGTCATTATAGTCAAATTTTCAAGCCCTTCACTTATTAGTTGCTTTTTTATCCTTTGTAGTGTAACACTACTTCCCTTGCTCCACAAAAGAGTTACACCAATTAATATCCCCCAAAGAATTATAGCTTTAATCCCTGTTTAAACTATATTAGATAATATTTCACCCAAAATAAGGGCCTTCACATGGAGTGGGAGGTGAGCCTTCCTCCAACATCTAATTCTGTTTATAGGTAGGCCCATGACAACCATGACATTAGTCACTTTGTCTATGTTGGCAAACATTTTAGATAGCTTAAATTTCTCTATGTTTGTTGCCCCATGACTATTATGTTGGTAATGCATGCTAGTAATAATAGGCAATATCAAGCATAATACAATTTTTTCCCTATTTCTCTAAATTCTAAACATAATATTATTCAAATAATTAAACCTTAGTTATAATGAATTCATAGTTTATAAATCTGTCCTAATCTCAACTTGTTTGTGTGCCAAATAGTCTATGACCATTTTGGAGATCTTTCTTTTCTTTTTTCTTTTTATGTCCAACATAATTTACTTAAAAAAATATGATCTTAGAACCTATTTGAGTTCAAATAAATCACATGTTTTTTTCACAAAATAGCCTTTCTCTCAATAGTTATTTTATACACATATGAAACAAGACAAAATACTTGTGTAGGGTTTAAAATTTTAGACACCTTATTATTACCATAAATATTCACTTAAAAGATCATAAACGTTGGATAGAGTACTTTTGATTACAAGGGCATGGTTGAAGATTTTGTCTTTATATAATTATAGTTATACAACTATACGTTAGTCATTCTCTTAAACATTTATTACTACTTCCTTTAAACCAAGTCTTAAATAGTATGCACATATATGGAATCAAAAATCATATTTATAGAATGAGAAAATGTAGTTTATCTCAACACCAAACATGGATAGCAGAACCATCAATTTCTATTCAATCCACAAAAACAAGATGAGAGACAAAGAGATATTGAAAGTTTCATACTTGTCTGATGTGATTTGATACCATGAAATATTTGAGAAGAAGAATGATTGGAAGGTCATTAACATTGTTGTCAACCTTCAATGAATTTGTAGATTGTTTCCATGATATTTCAACTCTTGAGACTATTCTAGCTAAGCCTTTTAATGTAGTGATACTTGATAGTCCAATATTGTAGGTCAAGGCAAAGAGTGGGGCACTATGAATGCTAGTTTCATATGTAGACACAATTTAGATTAGGTTAATGGAATGGGGAAAACCTACAATTTCTCCTCCACTTCATATTTGGAGATGAGGGTGATGGGTTGATTCTTGGCATACAAAACAATGATCACAATGCAATGACATGTTTTAGTTGAGAAGGTGATGCTACCATGGGAGGCTAAATATTTTCGCCATAATAATGCACCTATAATGTAACAACACTTGCAACACAAGCACCACTTCACTCCTCCTTCATGTCGCTCCTTTTTTATGAGATTTTTCCATCTTTTTAATATGATTGGCTCCATAGTGTGATGACATTGGGGCAGTATGCTTCAACACAATGCACAATGTCCATCTCCAATACCCTAGCAGTGTTATATTTAGAATGTTCAACTCCAACACCCTAGCATTCAACCACTCCAATGCCCTAGCACTCAACCGCTTCGATGCCCTCCACTCATAGGATTATTGCAATTTATGGATATTTTATGCTTAGTTGATATTTTATTTAAAAATTTATGAAAACTTTAAACTCGATAGACCGCCTTTATTTTCTAATTAATTTTTGTAAAACTTTATTCTAATTATATTGTAAATAATTTATTTAATTGATTGAGAGTTATTTTCCAATTTATTATTTTAACATTTGAATTAATGATGAGTGAGTGATTTGAAAATGATTTTTCGAAAGAAAATGTATTCCTTCCTACTCACTAGCTGCATTAGCTGTCTTACCGTTTAGCTTACTCCATGACCGTTTGCTTTTTTCTTCTTATTCTTTATTTAGTTTGCCACTTTATTGTTTGTTTTAATTTGCCTCTTACTCTTTATTCCTGCGAGTCCCCTCTCTCTCCTGGATTGGCTCCACATTGTGATGGCAATGGGGGAAATGTTTAACAGAATGCGCAATTCAATTGATGGTGATGGCAATGGGGCGATGTTTAACAGAATGCCCGATGCCCTGCATCCACTCTAATGCTCTAGCAATTCAATTGATTAGGTTTTATTGCACATTTATTGTTTGACAATGTGTAAATGCAACAGGGTGTAGTGCGACGGCCTTGGAGAACCTACTAGTTAGGGTTTCAAGCCTGGAAGAAAATTTGCTGCAGTGAAAAACCAATACAGGTTTCGTAGAGTTTGACAAAGCATGCAGGTGGAAATGAAAAATTATGGAGACCATGTGTTGGTCAGTGAAGACAGAGTGGGGTAGAAGACTTATTCATTCCGATGCCCTACATCAGAATCATTTGCGGAGGAATGTGTAAGTCTCGCATTCTTGACTACAATTTCTTAAATTCATGTGCTCATTTGTTCTTCTTTTCTATTTATTTGGTTAATGATTAGTAATTTTTAATTTTGATACATTTTTTTTGAAGTTTAATTTTCCGTAATATTTAAATTCTTATCATGTAGACGATAACTTGGCACTAATTATAATGAATGTCCTTGCAACTCTGTATAAATCTACACCTGTGGAAATCAGTATCTTGCAATCAACCCATTTCATGCCAGAAAAGTATGAGGTAAAATAAAGTGCCTCTCGAAAGACCTAGAGTTGGCCTGCCTTCAGTTCGTGGATTTACAAATAAATGTTTGGAGTTCGCAATTTCAACTAAGCACCCATATAATTGGATAATATGCCACATTTTTTCAAGCAATCTGACCCCTACGAGAGTGACTTTAGCTTTTTTCTTAATAATTTACGCTGTTATTATACTACATTTTCCTCTGGAAACTCGCCACGTAGTCACTGGGATTACGGGAAACCGCATTGCAGTTAGTGATTTGAACATTTTCTGTTAACTTGAGATTCCTGTTGCTATCAGCTGTAATTTCCTAATCATCCATATTGCTTGGCCTTCTCGCCTCCTATGGCAAGGCACATATTCCTGCTGGGGAATTTCTTTAAAGCAAGCTTTGATCTCAGGTGTCCTAATTAATGTGGGTTAGTGTTTAAGCCCTGACCTTAGCCAGCTAAAAATATTTTCCAAGTAATTGAGTTCTTCAAGGATTTAGTTCATCTTATAGCACTAGCAGTAACATCATAATCCATGATATCCCTTGCCCTCTGCCTTTTCCTTTTTTTGTCATTCAGGCAAAACAGAACTGTATCTTATATTTTTTAGTCGTAAGTCACAACCAATGACCGCCATTTTCCTTGTTCTACAGTTCTACCCTACTGGGCATATCACAAAATCCAAAATAGAACACAACATTGGCCTTTTGTGAAAGATTTACATACAACAGAAGTTTTATCATGCAGCGGATGCATCAAGTCTTTAAGCATATAAAATAATATTTGTTATGGAAGTATTGGATGGTAAAGTGCATGTACCGGTCTATAAGCACAGAGACCAAAAACAAGTAGCAGATGATGACAATTCAACAAACAAGAAATACAGACTCTCAGGATTAGGGTATTTGTATCTTCATAATCTGCTGCTTCTTCCTGTGCCAATGATGCTCCCTCGAGAATACAAGTGCTCATATTTTAATGAAGCTTGGATGCCCTGGACAGAACAATTGCAATATCCCCTGGATCAGACTCTGGCTCTGGCTCAGCCTCAGGTTATCAGGAATTGCTGATATCCATTTTACAATGCCATACACAGTAGCTTGACAGGAATCGTGTGATGAATTATGGAAAAGGTTTCCTCAAATTCAATGAATAAAAACAAATTTCCCCCGAAGCAAAAATACAGAGAGTCCATCCTACAGGTGGTTTCTAAAAGGAAAGGACATTCCCCAAAATGACACAGAACTAAGTGGAAATGAAAATGGGTATTGCTGATTTGGAGAGAAGAATGCTGTTTCTCAAGCAAATTTAAGAGGGTCTCCTATATTTATTAGGTCTGGGGCCTCTGTGTCTTCATAATCTTCTTCCTCTTCCTATGCCAATGATGATCTCTTGATAATATAAGCGCTTAGATTCGAATGAGGCTTGGATGCCCTGGATAGTACAATTGCAATATCCCCTTGATCAGGCTATAGCTCCATTATATATGCCTCAATTGCTATATTCATTTAGAATGCTATACACAATAGATTGATAAGAATCATGGGACGAATTAAAGCAAAGATTCATCTGCATTCCATAGACGAGCTTTATGTCAGGAATTTCAGAATCAGTCTTGTTGTACTTGATCTTGTTTGTTGTAGAAGTAAATACTAAGTTGAGACAAATCACATGTATGCGTGCAGATGCAAATGTAGGCCAGCAGGTTTCAAAAAATAATTTACAAAAGCTAATTAAGACAAAGCCAAAGGGAGGTGCACTACAGGGTTTTATGTTGAGGGAACTTAAAAACTTTTCTAGTCAGCTGACATTTGTACGTATTTGAGTTTTGTAGCATTGACAAATGTATGGTATTGCCAGGAATAGTTGTTTTAGAGGTGTTGGCTGTGCAATCAAGGTGTTGTAGGCATCTATGTGGGAGGTGTGGCTGCTGCAATGTCTCCTGAGTCCAACCAGTTTAAACACAGTTATATACATAAGGCCTACCATTTTGAAAGATGAAAAGTTCTATGTAGATGATGTATTTCTAAGGTTAGGGAAAATATGTCATGTATATGTCAAACAGACAAAACAAATTATTAGTCTCCGCATGTATAGGCAGAGAGTAATGTTTCCCCATCTGCAAACTGTAATTACTCTCATCTTGAAAATCGCTTGAACAAAGAAATGAAATGTTTATCTCATGGTCTGCAGGCCTCTGACTTTTCAAATCGAATTTTCACTATTTTTCTTTTTTCGCAATTTGCAGTTTCCATTTTTGCCCATGGTTTTTATATTTTCCTCTTTGAAAATAAGGGAAATTCGTTTTTGGCAGATCAGTTTCCACAAATGGGATGCATTATCTTTATATCTCCCAATGTTTACGCTTCTACAATGATGTGGCATGTGACAATCTAAAAACAATTCACATGCCTGGTTTGTGCTTCCACCTTTTTTATACATGTCTGTCACAGTATGTTTTGAGTCTTCTTCAGTGTGTTGTGTTCTGAATTTCTGTCTGGGCTGAGGGCTCTTCCTCTCTTTCTTTTGAATTTGTTCGACATTTTCTTGTCTGTATCTTTGGATGGGACTATTTCTATTAATTTAGCTTTGCATCTGGATTCTGGGTTTGTTTAGCACGGTTTCCCTCATCAGCATTGTTGACTGCATGACATAATTTGTGCAGAATCTTGAGGTGAGTCACTTGCCATGATTTCAGCAAGTTCTATATTAATGAATCTGTACACAACCTTTTGTTCTATTTTTTTTTCTTCCTAGTTCGATGTCTGTATGGCAATTTTATGCATAGATGTCCTAAAATATGTGGCTCACTTTGCAAATATCCTCATTGAAATCCACATCAAACTTCTCAAAATCCTACTGACAAAATGAAAACCACCACTGAATGTCAGTTGCATCCACTACAAAGACAATTTAAAAAATTCAAATCTTAAAGAAAAAATGCATCTTAAACTTTTTCATGAGAATGGAATGTTGTCTTTCATTCTTTTAATTAACATACAGCAGACCAATACGTGCAGCAAGAGAAAGAATTCTAGATCCAATGCTCGTTCTTGTAATCAGTGATATTGCACCTAATAATGTTCTGAGTTTATTGCATATAGTGAACTAATCAGTTAAGTAATCATAAAAAACGAAGGCCTTGGTTGATAGGACTTCTTCCAGACCTCTTGAACAGTGGCATCTGATCCATCTCATAGACCAGGCCCTTTTTTAAACCTCCCAAATGATTCGCTACAAACAATTATTTATCATTAGAGATGCAAAAATAAAATTATGTGTCACTTTCTGACATTCTCTTTCATGGGTTGTTTAAAAATTAATTACATGCAACAAAAGAAACAAATGAATTTGGGATGGTAATAGGAAAAGTAGTTGACCAAACTGTTGTCATGTCTCATACGTTCCTTGAAGCAGGAGTAGTCCCTCTTTCCTCTCCCGCTCTGATTTTTCATTCTGACAAACATTTCTCCATAGGAGCATAAACATAACCATGCATGTCGAATTAGAAGTCTAAGATACATTTATTCTTATAAAATGTAAGAATGTACGTTGTTTTTACCCTTCCAATGATATTTTGAATAATTAATTGGCAAAGAAGGATGTTATTTTTGTCCATGTACCAGTTGGAAATAACTCCACATATATTTAAGTTCACTCACACTCCCAAATTTCTGCAAATGTTAGAAGCCAAATTCCAAAATATATAGAATGTACCTTGGATTTTGTTTTATGCTAACCAGATTATGCTTCTCTTTCAATTTTTCTTGTATGCCACTATACTTTCCTTTATCCTGTATGGAGATAAAGAAGTGATAAGTGGACCATCTTCCTTTGCAGCCCTGAATTTAAATTGTCAAAATGAACAATTCATTTTAGAGTCAAGAAAATATATGCAAAAACTGCACAGAAAGCATCGAAAAAAAAACTTTTTCAAATGTACACATTTATACACTAGGTTCAATTCCTACAAATGTATTAATAACCGAATAGATGAATATTTTTATAATTGCGATTTTCTGTATCCAATATCTTATCTATTTCCATGCCACACTACCTTTTGCTTTCTTTTACAATTATCAGCCATGAAAGATAAAATGGGTATGAAACGAAACTTAATGAGCCTAGAGAGAGAACCATTGTAAACATCAATTGGCCCTAAGAATAGGATTTAGGTGTCCTATCAGAGGTCTACAAATGGGTATGAAAAGAAACTTAATGAGCCTCGAGAGAGAACCATTGTAAACATCAATTGGCCCTAAGAATAGGATTTAGGTGTCCTATCCGAGGTCTACTGATATTTAAGTTGGTTTATCTCGAAACATTTGCAATGTATAAAGTCAGTTTAATGCTTACCTGTAAAAATCCCAAAAGTTAATTGATAGTCATATCTATGATTCTATAGTGCTTGGACAAGGATGTGTTGAATGCAATAAAAAAAATTCATGTCCCTAGGAGAAAATATCTTTAGCACCATATGAGAGGGAAATTGACCTACTTACATGTTAAATCCCAATATCGATAAAATTGAAGCTATACAATTACTTATTATTTAGGGCGGCAAATATTTGAATCATGGGATATAAATTAAGCTTACATGCTGCCTTTATGAAGCATAAAAAAATTAAAATAATAAGGTTATTTTTTCTATAAAATTAATTGAACTTTTGTGAAACTACAGTTCATGGGAGAACCTGTTGACGTTACATTCTTATCACACCCAGAAAAAGCTATATGATAACTGATCAGAAATGGTGACCCTAGCATCAAAACCGACTTCATAAAAAGTGCAAACCACTACTTTAAGGGCCCGTTTGGTGCATGGAATATGAGCTCTAATTCCGGAATTAGATATCCGGATAATGTAATTCCATGTTTGTGTCCATCCAAAAAATTAGAATTGGAATTTCGAAATTCCAATTTCGCCCCCAAAATGGGCATTTCATCTTCCACTCAAATAGGTGGAATTGGAAATTCAGGCTCTAATTCCATTTTCGTATGCCAATTTTATGTGTCTGTCGGGTCCGCTTGTTGTTTAATTCATTTTCACGTCCGAAATTTTTGTCCATTTTCGCTGAAATTTTCGTCCATTTTCGTCAAGGGGTAAGATGCCCAGAACGTCTTGGTGACTGAAGATGCCCCATTTGTCGTGAGGCGTCTGATGAATAGCATCCTCCTACCTTTGCTTCTGTCTCTGCAGGCAGGTGAACTCTGACCTTAAGGAGAGCAGGTCAGTCTTTTCATCTCGCTCCCTATCCCGATCTCGCGGCTATTTATATATAGTTGGGTCAGAACCCCTATCTCGACCATGAACATCTGAATCGTTCAATGGCAAGAACAGTATCCTTGGATGGCAAGAACAGTACATGTGCTCGTTGGGGGAGATGCAAAATTTGACGGTGAATCCTTTGCTGACTCTGAATCCGCTGGCGAGTGAGTGGAATACGGAGCTCGCCTGGAGTTGTTCTGATTTGAGCCTGGTGTTGAGATTGCACAGGTCTGGGACCTCTGTGAATTTTGAATTCTGGTCGTTTCTGTGGCACTGCGGGTAGCTAGGGTTTGGAGGCTACAAAATTGCGGGTTCTCATCTTCCGGGTGAACCAAACGGCTCAGTCCATATTCGGGAAATCATTTTCAGGATATGTATCTTCCAGAATTGCAGCATATTCCAGAATTGACTATATCTGGCATTTGGTATTCCATGCACCAAACGGGCCCTAATAGATTTTGCAGGTCATCCATCAAAATTAGGGAATTGCATCACAAAAATTTTGAGAAATGACTTTTGCATACATAGAAAGGAGTAATTTAGTATGACACTAGACAAGACAACAAATTGCCAAAGATTTAGTGGTAAAAACCAAGAAAAACTCTTAAAAATATAACTGTTGTTGTAGACAGTAGCAGAGAAATCTATTTACTTTGTGAAATAAGAAACTCTTCTATGCATTATTCTTTGATGGGTGTCTGTCACGGGTGTCTGTTGCCTCATCCATAGCTCACATATTGATAGAAGTGGTGGGAGTACTGCCAAAGGTAATGACGGTTGGTTTCAGTCCATTCAAGCCCAGCGATCCAATAATTTATTTGCTCTGTAATCCCAAATATATATTCTTGCAAAAATCTTGAGGTATGTCACTTGCCATGGTTTCAGCAAGTTTTTGTTTGTTTGAATCTGTATGCACCCAAATCACTTTTGGTTGCGTTTTGTTTCATTCTGAAATAATTATGTTGTTATTTGCTATCTAAACATGGTCTGACCTCTACTATTCACTATATGCCAAGATAACTCTGGTAGCGATTGCTTTTATAGATAAAACCATAGAACCAATGCCTTCATTTAGCAGACAACAATAGAAATTGTTTTAGGATGAAACAAATCTAATCAACACAGTAGTTCTAACAATTATTATAATGATCACCAAAAGAAAGAATTTCATATATTTAACTTCTATTTGAAAAATCTGTTCTAGCAATTTGTTCCAGATTATAGTTTTGGACAAGCCAACATGGATGACCCAAAGCCTCGACTCAACTTGCCATCCAAAAAAAACTCGACCATGAAAATGTGTACTGCCATTACACACTTTTGTTTACTTTATCTTTCTCTTTGTTTGATTTGCTGAGAAATAGTTTAATAGTAGGTTTAAGAATTAGATACGATACTACTTTGAGAAGTTAACCCACTATGTTAGTCCCCATTCTTATCAGGCATATGTTTTTGTGGTTTCATATGCTGGCCAGTAGAAAGTCAGAATGAACATGAACTACCATGACAATCTCTTCTATGAGCATTGTGTGTAGGTCCCCAATGGGATTGAGAGATAGGAATCATACAGTTGGTTTTATACTTCTATTATGATAGAGTTAGGTGGAAAGGCTATGACACACAACCATTGCCAAGCTCAAGGGTCTATGATTTTCTACAATAAATTACTCATTGTTACTGATTCAAAATTCTCAATCATCTCCAGCCATATCCTTGCATTTGTCAGGGACTCTTGCTGCATTGCAACCCTTGTTTCTCTACGAATCATTCTAAAAGTAGATAATCTGTGAATAAAGTTTTGAATGGTTTAGAGTCCTTGCCCTGACAGACCATGACATTGTGGCAGGAGTACCAGCTGTCTTAGAAGTTGCTTGTTAATATGGCATCATAGTAATTTCAGGCGTTGAAATCAGCACAATTGTTCCATCAAGGTTAGCCAATTTCTTACGTGTCTAACCTTAGGAATATGTCCAAGGATTACCATATTAGTTTACGCTCTTGATTCTTTCCCTTACTTCACCATGTCAATTTTACATATTCAATTAGGCTTTCTCATCCATTATAAGCTTTTGATTTCTTTCCCTTAATTAAATCCTTGCAACCAACAATTAATATCATTGTGAGCAATGAATTCTTTGTATGAGACTGGGAACAAAAATTTGGTCAAATTTGATCACCGAAACCATTAGATTATACACATTTGAGATCTTTCTATGAATACTCTGGTTCGTGGACCATTTTCCTTGTTCATCTGGCTTGATTACTCAGGTGGAAAGGAAAGCACCGAGACAAAAAACTAACTGTTTCTAACTTTTTTATGAATAAAACTTTAATATAAATTAACCCAGGGAGTTAATATCTACGAGTAAAAGAGCTGCTTTGAGTCTAAAATTTATTTATCAAGAGATGTTAAATTTTTTACTATCTAACAAGACTGATTCTGAAAAAGAACTCGTACATATATTAGCTTATTACAGTTGTTGTGAACCAGCAAATTTTTGCAGGGATAGAAGAATGCTTAGCTAGTATTAAGAGAATAAACCATGTTACTGAAGCTTAAAACTCTGAACGGAAGACTGTAATGGTTGAGGCCAGAATATGTAGATAATATAAACCATTAATTTAGCAAATACCCATGTGATGATGATCGCATAGATAATTCCTCATTGCTTTTTGGGATTACATAGTCATAGATGAAGGTGAATGACTCCTACTAACGGTGGAGGGAATTTTATTTATTTTGCAGGGGTGGTGAGATTCTTGCTGATGGTAATATTTTTGCTGAAACAACAATAAAAATAATATGCCACATAGGAGCTTGGCTGCTCTTCCCCATCCATGGGCTTTGAACAACCCTGTTTCTCTAGTCAAAAGCTTTAAAAAGGTTGGCCTTCATGCAATTGAAGTCTATACAAGTGATGAAAAAGCAGCTGGTAAGGAGTTGCATGAATGAAAACTTTTATTATTCTCATTTTGGTTCTTTGTTTTGAAGTCAATTTGGTTGCATCTATCTTGTTGTTAACAGTTTGATTGTCGAAGTCAGATTCATGTTAGCAACTTAATGAATGTTTAGAAAGCTGTGTTTACTCTTTTTAAAAAAGTTTTATTGTTATTTTATTTTGTATTTGTCTTCTCTATTGTGGCTGATGAGTTTTCAAGCAGCGAGAAAAGAAGCAGAAACTCTAAAGGGGATTTGTGTAAGTTAATTTCTCTTTTTTAAATGCATTGACGAGTTAGTAATTTTAAAGAGGATTGTGTAAATTAGTTCCTCAACTCAATTTCAAAAATATTCGACTACGGTGTAATAATTCTCTTCAGAAATAGCTTATCAATGCAGAGAAAATATCAATTTTATTGTTGCACTTTTGAATCAATTTCTTAAATGGGTAAACTTATTTGTAAATCAATATGTAATTCGATTTGTTCAATAAAAAAAATATTTTGGAGGGGTTGAATTGGCCCCCTCCTCAAGGCTGCAAGAAATGGTCATTGGTCATGGCCACTTTTTTCAGCCTATTGTTTTTGTGTTGATTTTTGTATTATTTTTTATTACATTTATTTTAATTTTATTTTTAAACAAGACATATGTGAAGTGTATGTATCCGAACTTTTACATTCTCTTATGTCAATATTTAAATTGTAACATTTATTTCATGCATGTTTGAAGAGTGTGTTGAACAGATTATGTATGAAACAAACTATATGTGAAATGTGTTTTAAATTGACAACCACCCTATTTCATTTGTACTTCACCATGTGGGTGTAAGTTTGAATATTTATGTTCACCCAAGTAAGATTGTACTAATTTTGAAATTCAGTTATGTTGTGTGTTCAAACTTTGGTATTCACATTTTTGTATTTGTACTTTGACACATTTGAACTTGAGTGAGTTTGTGTCTTGAAGTATTTGTATTATTTGTATGTGTGAAGTGTGTTTGAACAAACTATGTGTGAAATGATCAAACATCATGAGAAATATGTTTTAATTTTGATAACCAGTTTGTTGTGTTTGTACTTTGACATGTGTATTTGAACTTTAACATTCACTATGTGTGAAGAGTGTATTGAACTTTGACAATGACTTATATTGTATGTTTGATCATTGTGTTTCACTTTTTGTTTGTACTTTGATATTAGTGAGTGTTTACTTTGTGTATTTGAATAAATATGCATGCTTCTTTCATGCGTTGTTAAACACTATGACATGCATTCATTTTTTATTTGTGTGATTATTAGCATTCACTTTGTGGTGTGTATGATGTAACTTTGTCATGATTGACAGCATTGATTAGGTAAAGAATGGCTCTCGCTCCCGCTCCCGTTGCGGCTTCCGCTTCTGCTGTAGCTTCCGCTTCCGCTTCTGTCGCCGCCTTAGCTCCTGGCGTGTCTATGTCTGTGCGGGATCTTTCAACGGCCAAGACTGATGGTCCTCCCCTTCCCTTGGCGCCTGGCAAGGCTTCCGCCTTTGTTCTCACGGCAGGATGTGGTGTTTCGGTGCCCGTTAGGGCCTCTACAGATGTGTCGCTGCCAGGTAAGGCTCCTGCTGGGGTGTCAACGCCAGCTAGGGTTTCTGTTGTGGCTTCGAAGGCTACTGCATCTCCGGCCCTGAAAGGATCCTCGGCACAAGGACAACCCTCTGTGACCCCCTTGCCCAAGATTCTTGTCGTTGCAAAGGGTACTCGTCAGAGTGCTTTCCTGGTTAAGAGACATATTGTTGTAGAGCTGGATGATGATATCCTTTTGGAGATCGATGGGATTGCTTCCGTTCTGTCTGATCATGGGCTAATATGCAGATTCAAGGGTTTATGGCCTTCTCTGCTTGATCTTCACTCATGGATTTCAAGCCATTGGGAATCAATCATCTCTGGTACAGTTCACATCTTCCCAATGGCCAAAGGTTTTTTTGTGGCTAAATTTGAAATTGCTGAGGATAGGGACATTATTTTGTGTAAAAACTTCTTTTGCTGGGATGATCGACACATGCTTTTGTTGAAGCCCTGGCATTCCGATTTTGCTCCATCCTCTGAATCGTTTGATTTGCAACCTATCTGGGTCAGGCTCCCTCATCTTCCCCTCCATCTATGGATTGATTCCATTTTGGAGACGGTGGGGGATGCTATAGGGGAAATGTTAATGGTGGATGATAAATCTTCGGAGCTACTCCACTCTACTTATGCTCGTATCCTGGTGGATGTTGATATTTCCAAAGGCTTGCCTTCGGAGATTAAACTTTTTTCTTCTCAGGGTGGAAGTTGGATCCAGCAATTGGACTATGAGGGTCTCCCATTCAGATGTTGACGTTGCTTTAAGACCGGGCATGTCGCCTCTCAATGTGATATCCAGAAAGCTAAAAAATCTACCTCGTGGTGGAAGGGTGCCTCATCTGAGCACTATACGGTTGAGAAGGTTTCTTCCCACTGGAGCTTTGCGCAAGTGGTTGAACAGTCGGTTTCTAGCTTAGTTTCGGCTAGTCCTTTGGCTGACTCTATTCTAGCTCCTACGTTGCTGGGAGGTAATGCTTGTCTATCTGCTGGTCCCCCTGAGTCTCTGGGGGTTAATGTTGAGGTATTTGCTGGTTGCTCAGTGGGTGCTCCTGCTATCCCTGCTATGGCTTTGGCAGGTGGTGCTGGTTCTGATGTTTTTGCTCCTCCTCTTGTTATTCCCTTGGCAGGGAGTGTTGTTGACCCTTTGTAGGGAGTATCACTGGCTGCTCCAACACCTATGCTGGGTGTTGGTTCTTCTGCCTTGGACTCGCATTGCTGGTAGGATGTGGCGGCTAGAGTTGAAGATGGGTGGATCTCGGTTAAAGGAAAATCTTCTAAGCAGCCTCCATCCTCTTTTGATATGACCCTTCGTTCCCACAAGAAGGGTTCAAAATGTTAGTCCCCTCCTGTTGTTGGGGTTTTCTTTGTTTGGAACCTTTATAGTTTTATCTTAAGTTCCAGTAAGGTATAGGGTTTCGGGGCCCCTTCAAAACTTGGTTTTTCATTTACATTGTCTGCAATGTTTGTTTCATTTTGAGGGCTTTTGTTGTATATCTCCAGTTACCTTTTGTACAAGGTTTCAGGACCCCTTCAAAACCTATTTTTCCCTTTATCAAAAACTTTGTCATGATTGACGAAAATCCACGTGTTTTATTTCTTTTTGCATGTTGAAAGGGTAATCATAACAATTTCCTTTGTGTAATGTTTGTATTTTAAGTAACTTTGGGATTCACTTTGTGTGAGTTGTCCTTGAATCACTTTGAGTGGTATGTGTTTTAACTTCTTCACATTGAAGAAAATTTCATGTGCATCATGGATTCACTTTGCGTGTTGTGTGTTTTAATTCCATATTTGAGAAAATTCCATGTGCATTATGTTTTATAACTTAGGTATTTACTTCACATGTGCAATTGTACTTTGTGCGGTATAATTTAGATTTACTTTTGTGGTGTTTGTAAATTGGCATTCATTTTTGTTCTATCATGTTGTGTGAATTGTATGAAAGCCCTTGAGATTCACACTATGCATAAACAAGATTGAATAATTTTCACTTTGTGTGGATGAAGCATATGTACATTTGTTCATCGCATGTATTTGTATGTGTATATTTGAGATTAAAAGTATCTTGCGAGTAGGGGTGGCCAAGATGTTTCTCAAGAGATCGATCCCATAGTGACCAGAGGCAGATTGGCTAGTGATGCTATTATCAAAACCTAGAATGGGTGTCTAGAGGAGCATTTGCCTCGAGAATATTATGAGTTTAGAAATCCCTTAGCTCTAGTGGGAATGTTGCTCATGCTCTTGATGAGGATGTTAATGAGGTAGAGATTTCTAACTCAAATGAAATAAAGGGATCTCCATACTAAAAAAAATGGAATAGCTAGTTCCACTTGGGAAAGGAAAAATTGAGAATCCCAAGGAGAATAAGAAAAATAATAGTTTGATAATTGGGGAATCTAACTCTAAAAGAGTATAGTTCAACATATTACTCTTAGAATAATTATTTCATATTTTTAACATGTATTACCTCCATCTCTATGCTTTCAATGAAAGCTTCAAAAGTTGTTATATTGTATGCTAGTGCACACCGTAGATTGTGTATATCAGGTACCATCCGTACAAGCACTTTCTCCAATGACGCCAAATGATCTAAGCCTTCTATTTTCTTTATTTTTCGGCAATCTTCGACGTGAAGATTATTCAAGGAAATCAATCCTTCCAAACTTGACATCTCATATAAGTTTAGGCAATCTTTGACATAAAGACTTTTTAAGGAAACCAATCTCGCCAAACTCAACATCTTATATAACTTCGGGCAATCTTTGACATAAAGACTTTAAGGAACCCAATCTTGCCAAACTCGACAAATCATATAACTCTGGACATTTTATGAGTTCTAGAGTAACCAAGTTGGACAAGTTTCCCAAAGAAATTGGCAACCTTGTCAACAATGGCAACCTTTCAATCCCGAGCTCTTCTAATTTGCTTAGTTGACCAATGTTAGTTGGCAATTCCCTCAAACTCTTATTCAATGTGACTGAGCTTTATCAGAGAAGCCTAATTTGTGATTTCGTGAGGCAATGCTTGTAAATTGAAGCACCATGAAACATTAAAAACCTTGATGCTTGTTATGTTTTCCAAAGTATCTGACTCTAGGGTGAGCATTTCACAATTAGAAAACATGTAGTCAAGAGATTACTTAGTTTGGAAAATAATAAAGATTTTATTCTTCTGCAATAAGTTAAGACTGCAAGATTTACATTAGAAACAAATCTTAGATTGATTTGGAGAGATATTGTCCAATTCACTACGAATCATGAAAGAGGTAGGGAAGGGGAAGTCACTCTTATGACCAAAAAGTGGGCTCAATTTGTCACTAATTTTGGTGCCTCTCCATACAATAGGGTAGTTTGGTGTATTATCTCTTTTGGCACAAGTACATTTGGAATTGTTCTCTTTATGCTCCTAATGATCACATGGAGAGGAGTAATCTTTGGAATTGGTTATGTAACTTGCCTAACATTCCTTGGATTGTTGGGGGACTTCGATATGATTGAAAATAAGAGTGACAAATATGGAGGCATAGACATGGAGTGGAAAGGTATTGAGAAACACTATTGGTCTAGATTTAAATCCAAATTGAACTTTTGATCCTATGGAAGTTAAGAAAGAACATTGTAAGAATATTTGGTTTACTTGGTGTAATGCCCAAAAAGAGGGAAAGATGATATATTGCAAACTTGATAAGTTCTATGTCAATAGAGATATGTTCAAGTTTGTGGACTCTAATAGCGGTGGTGATCTAGTGGAGATGTAGTGATATACTTAATCTGATCACCACCCTATTAGATTAACAATTGCATTGATTAGTTATAATGGTGTTGAAGAGAGAAAATAAGACTTTTATTCTAAATAATTCCTTGTTAAAAGATGAGGATCATGATGTTGTCTAATGTTGTGGTTTCCAACGTTGCCATTGTGGTTTCTTGCTCAGGTTGTTATTTGAATTTGACACCCAGGTCTCCACTCCCTCATCAGCATTGCAAACCTTAGTTGAGTTGGGTGCTATGGGAGGGTATTGGGACTGTGTTTGAGTGTGCTATCATTGGCTCCTCATTCACATTGCTTGTGGGTGGTTCTCTTCTTGGTTTTGGAGGTGGGGGGATATCTACTTCTAGGTCTGTGAAAGATACAATTCCACCCCCAAATAATGTTGTTGATGGTGGGCTATGCTCACACTGCTAAATCATCTCCCACTACTACAAAAGGCAAAAGCTCAACCCATTGCTTGTGCTAAGACCTCCCCTATGGTGGTGTAGCTCGAAAGTGGTTGACAATATGGAGTTCTACCAACATTGTGGGTTGGTTGGTAGATTCACTAGCTTTTGGCCCTCTCTCCCATATCTACATAGTTGCATGATGAATTCTTTAGTCTCATGTAATATTGAGATTTTCCCCTTTGAAAATGGGGTTTTTATTACTTGTTTTACTTTTTCTAAAGAACATGATTTAGTATTGAGAAAACTGTGGGTGTGGGGGAGCTCTCTTTTGTCCAAATCTTGGATGGTCTCCTTCAACCCATGTCTCTAATTTCATCCTCATCTCTAAATTGTTGTTTTCCTCGAAATGACTATGAATTTAGTCATATTTAACACATGCACACATACATGTGCACTCCCTAGGGGCACACACCTACACACCCACATTTCAAGGGATTTCACCAAAATGAGAAAAAGAGGATAGTAAGTCACCTTATGTAAGCCCTCTTGGGATTGAAAAATCATTGGGAACCTTGTTATCTATTTATCACTCAATTTACCATTTACTAATTCTAATTATTTATTTAATTAAATGAGAACCAATCTCCATTTTACGCATAAAATTTTATTTTCCTATTTCATTTGTTGATTGCAACTTCAAGTAGGTTAGTTCCTCCTAATTCATTAACTCTATCCTATTCTGAAATGGCTAAATTTATATTTCTCTTGAGTTGACTTCACAATCAAATTTAGTTAACTAAGTCTTTGATTTTATTCTCATCTCTAGACTAACTTTTTTTTCCTCAAAATGTCTAGATTCAATCATATTTCCTTCATCATTTGATACACATCTACAACCAAGCACAAGCATACATGTGCACACCACCACATCCACACCTAAACATGCACATGCACCCCACATCCACAACCCTATACACACATGTGCACACACACAACCCACACACAAAATGTCTAGGTGTATGCACGTGCGCATGCACCCCTGCACACACACTTATATGCACACCCACACAAAAACATGCACGGGCACACAACATACCCCCACAAAATACACCTACATACACCCACCTTTCAAGGGCTTTCACCAAAATGAGAAAAAAGAGGAGGATAGTAAGTCACCTTATGTAAGCCCTTTTGGCATTTGAAAGATAATTGGGAACCTTGTTATCTATTTATCACTTAATTTACCATTTACTAATTCAAATTCTTTATTAAATTAAATGAGAACCAATCTCCATTTTACGTATAAAATTTTCTTTTCCTATATCATTTGTTGATTGCAACTTCAAGTTGTTTAGTTCCTCTTCCTAATTCATTAACTCTATCCCATTTTGAAATGTCAAAATTTATATTTTTCTTGGGTTGACTTCACAATCAAATTTAGTTAACTAAAGTCTTTGATTTTTTTCTCATCTCTAAACTAACTTTTTTTTTCTCAAAATGTCTATATATACACATCTACAACCAAGCACAAACATACATGTGCACACCACCACATCTGCACCTAAACATACACATGCCCCACATCCACAACCCTATACACACATGTGCACGCATGCATAACCCACACCCATACGCACACATGGATAGCCCACACACATGCATGCACAGTGCCCTTGTGAATGTGCACATAGACACACCCATGCCTAGGTGCACACACACACACACACACACACACGGACACACACACGCCCCTAAGGACACACCCTCCCCCACACATACATAATGCACTTGCACACACACACACCCATACCCACACGCACAACCACATAGTTATACCCACATACCCCCCATGCACACACCAACACCCTCGCTCACACACGCCCACATTCACTCACCCCACCCACTCATACCCTCACACACCACATAAAATGAATTTCAAATTCAAAAACAAACATGCACTTCACATAAATTGAATTTAAAAATTAAAATAAACGTGAACTTCCTATAAATTGAATTTTGAACTTTATTTGAATAGACATACTCATAGGGAATGCCAAAGTTTATTAAAAAACATAGATATACATGAACATGAAACAAAGCTCTCTCTCTCTCTCTCTCACACACACACACACACACACACACACACACAATTCCAAACATACTCACACCAACTACAACTACACACAAAATAAGCTCGTGTTCAAACATTGCCAAAATACAAACACACATAAAGTGAATGCTAAATTCATAAGACACGCTAAAGTAAAAACATACTACACATGGAGTCCATTCAAACATGACAAAGTTAAAACACACGTGCAACCTAAAGTGAATGTCAAATTTAGTTCAAATACAAACACCTCACAAGGGTAATTTCAAAATCACATTTCAAGCAAATGCATATAAACACAATACATAAACTTTGCTCAAATATGACAAAGAAGTTGTACCACATAAGCGCAAAGAAGTTAAAACAAACACAATACACAAATGAAAAACAAAGTTGATTCAAAGACACATCGCACTATGAATTCTAAAGTTACTTAAAATACAAGCAACACACAAAGGTAATGTAAAAATTACCTTTCAAACATCACAAAGTTAAAGCATACACCACACACAATGAATGCCAATGATAGTTCAAAAACACACTTAGTAAATACCAAAATAAATGTATGCCAATGGTTTAACCACATGAAATAAACATGCAAATTTTTACAAATACGTGGAGTTTATTTAAACATGCCAAATATAAAAATGTTTCACAAAAACATACTTCAGTTCAGTAATGTCAAAGTACAATGATACGCAAAGTCAATTCTAAAGTTCAAACACCCTTCACAGTAAAGTTGAAACATACAACATAAATTTGTCGAAGTCAATACAGTCTTCACAAAAAGTCAAACGAAAAGTTCCAACATTCACACATGACAGAGTGCGAACATATTTAACATGATGTTTGTTCATTTCACACATAGTTTGTTCAAATACTAAAGTTTAAATATACACAGTTAGTTTAAACATACCAAACTACAAACACACAAAAGTGAACACAAGCCTCAATTTGAAAAGGTTTTACAAAATGTTACTTCAATGACACAAAAGGTAAACATTTAAGTTAAAACATGTCAACGTACAAATATAAAAATGTGAATGTCAAAATTTAAAAATACAACATAGTGAATTTTAGAGTTAGTGCATTCTTAATACAAGGTGAACATACAAATTCAAACTTACACATGCATGCTAAAGTATACATGCAATAAATTGGTTGTCAAAGTTAAAACAACTTTTCACATATAGTATGCTTGTTTCACACGTAATTTGTTCAAACACAATCTTCAAACATAATAAATGTTGAAGTTTAAATATTGACATAAGTGAGTGTGAAAGTTCAAATACATTTCATGAAACACTATTTCACTTCATACATATCTTGTTTAATTATACACTTAACATTTATCTTGCTAAAAAATAAAAATAAATAAATGCAATACAAAATAATATAAAATACAACAGAGAAATAATAGGCTGAAAAAATGGCCATGGTCAATGACTAGTCCCTGCAGCGTTGAGGAGGGGGCCAATTCAACCTCTCCAAAATAATTTTTTTTTATTAAACAACAAATACATTCACATATTGATTTACAAATAAGTTTACTGATTTTAGAAGTTGATTCAAAAGTGCAACAATTAAATTAAAATTTTCTCTGTATTGAGATGAGCTATTGCTACAAAGAATAAGCATTGCAATCAAATATTTTTACATTTGAGTTGAGACATTAGTCTACATAATCCTCTTTAAAATTATTGATTATTCAATGCAATCTTAAAGAGGAATTAGTTTACAAAATCATCTTTAGTGTTCAACTTCTTTTGTCCAACTCATCACTGTTGCTGCTTAAAAAATCATTAGCTACAAAATAGGGACATATACAAAATAACAATAAAACTTTTTCTAAGATAGTCTACAACAAAAATAGAAAATAAATACACAAACTAAACAAAATAAAATCAGAGAAGGCACGGCCATGCCAAACAATGATAGAATGACAGCAAAGAAAGAAAACCAAAAACATAGAATGATGGATAAAGAAGCTAACAAAATAGAATGTTATGTAAAAACAACTTTCTAAACATTCATTAAGTTGATGAAGTGAAGTTGACTTCAATAATCAGATTGTTAACAACAAAATAAATGTAGCCAAACTGACTTCAAAACAAAGAACCAAAATGAAAATAATAAAAGTTTCTAATCATGGAACTGCTTAACAACATTTTTTCCCTCATTTGTATAGAATTCAATGCCATGAAGCCCAACCTCTTTAGGGCTTCTAACTACAATGCATAGGTTGTTCAAAGCCCATGGATGGACAAAAGTAGCCACTCCTCCTTATTGTTGTTTCAACAAGAACCTTACCACCCCTGTAAAATAAATAAATTCACTCCACTTATAACAAGATTCATTCACATATGCATGCAATATTGAATATTCAAATTGGTAGCATCTTTGATTCTTGTTGGTTGCAAGGATATAATTAAGAGAAAGAAACCACAAGCTTATAATGAATCATAAATCCTACTGAATATCTAAACTATTGTAATCTTCACGTCTGGCCTACAACCTTAATCTTCATGCTTGACCTTCATTTTCTACTTGTTTCCCTAAATGTTGTGGTTGAATCGCTTTGGGACCTGAGGCTATGAAGTTTAAAATGAACTCAAATACATTTTTAATATCCAGAGTCTTGACAAAAAATCAACTCAGAAAATGCATTGAAGAACCATTTATTTACAACCTATCACATGCTAAAGCAACATAACTTGCAAACTGAAATATTGTGGAAAACTGAATAGTTTGTCAAAAAAATGAGGGAAAATAATTCCATAGGAAAACATGAGGAACAAAACCATACATAAATTCCTGTTATGTAGTTAATTTTTCATTTATTTTTTCTATTAGGCTGCAAGGCTGAGATTTTTGGACTAGCATTTTGTATATCTCAAGGAGTTCTCAAACTATGATGATTAATTAAAGTTGTAGCCTTGCAATTTACTTTGAAATTTTAGGTAAATGGGACGAGATGTGGAGTGACACGAAGCCAAGATAACGACTCTTTATGTACAAAACATCAGCAGGGCTTGGATAAATGCTGATGTAAGACTCTTTATGCACTCTGTTTATCTACTTGACAATTTGTTGCAAGATTACATTATTTGTAATTTTGTATATTTGTGAATTTTAGAATAGCTAGTGATTTATTTGCAGCTGAGAAACAAATTGAAGCAGTATGGAATAGAAGATGTTGAGGAGCTAAATTTTATGGATGATTCAGAGCATGAAATCGTGTATAGAGGATTTGCATTTTTGGAATCTAACACTTGTCTTGATGCAACAAATGCATTTAAATGTTTGCAGAAACAAGATGTTTTCTTTGGTGTTGGTGTTTCAGCAAAGGTTGCATTTGCCAAGTTTGGTATTGAGCTAGATGAAGGAATTATGGCCTAGGTAATCAACCATCTATCCTGCTAACAGTTGCATTTTGAGCTGTTATTATATGCTATGCAAAGTTTACAACAGATTGAACCTGCATTTTATAAACTGAGATAAACACATTTCCCCTGAAATTTAGAAAAATGTATTTGGTAGTTCTATAACCAGAGGTGTCTTGCTGTGTCTGAAGTCTGAGCAAATCAGACTTTTACTTTATTTGTTTTATTGCTTTTGCAGGTTAAGTATGTTTTTGCTGACAGCTTGCCAACTGCTTGAGATGAGGAGCAGGTTAATGAGAAGTATAAAAACCATCGTGAAGTTTTGGGTTTAATAATTATACAACTTGTGAAGCAACAGTCGCATGTATTGAAGGTGTCAACAAGAATGAGCTAGCTGAAGGAGAAAAAAAGGTCATTTAGCTTGTGTTTTCTCAATGTTTGTTGGAGCTTGCATATGATATAATGGAATGTTTTGATACTATATCTTTAGACTAAATTGTGCTTGTCTCATACACAAGTCAATATCAAGGCTACACTGCATAAACCTCAGCAAAAGGGAAAAGCCATCAAGGATCCCACTCGGGTAGGATACCAAACAGATTATGGTAGTGTTTGTAGTTATAGTGGCAGTCTAGGTAGTTTAGAGTGGAAGTCAATTTGATGTTCATGGAGCAAGGGACTTTCTAAGTGGGAGGGATCATTTCCATGGTTCTCATGATTTTTCAGATAGAAGCAAGCATTTTCCATGTTCTGGGAGGATTTATTATAGGCGACTAACTGGTACTTGAATGACACGTTTATGTTTATCATATGAATGGGTTATTTAGGTAAGATTTTCCAAGCAAACTGAATGCTTTGTTATAATATATGGTTTATTTCCAGCTGCAAATTGTCACAGACAAGAGAACAAACTTTACATACAAACATGAGATCAAACTTCAAGCAGATCTGCTGCAACATTTCCTAGATGACCTGTATACAGAGATCATAGATATGATGCAGATTAGTATTCTAAAGCAATTCCTCAGAGTACTTCAAGGATTCCCTCATGCAAAAGTGCATATGATGAAGATGGCTATGGTTACCATATGGATGAAGTACTAATGCACATGTTCATAATTATGATGCAGTATCAATGCCAAAGGGCCAATATTAAGATCTGGTAGTCATTTGATTTTAATTTGAGTCTTTATTGTAGGCTATTTTCAGTTATTTTCCCTATATTAGTTTTTCTTTGGTTTGAACTCCATAATTTTGTGATTTTTTGTTAGGACACAGAGCTTTCATATGGAGGACCACCTACAAGGCGCCAAAGGACTCACCTGGATCATAAATTAAGAGCTGGTCAATATTTAATGGGGTGGTATAATTGTGTTTGAACTACCCTGGGCTATATACAACTAAGAGATGCACTTGTGTTCTTTGTAGTTTTTTTTTTTTATGCTTACAAAAACATCACAAATATAGGAGATGATAAAATGTGTAGTTTACTCCCTCAAACTCTTGTCAGTTACCTTTACAATTTGTTCTTAATGGAATAATGCTGCTTAATTCATTATAATAGGTCTAGTTGGAGGTAGCAAGGCTGGTGGAATGGAGGGTTTACTAGATCCATCTATTTATTCAAGCAGAAATGTTAGTATTTATAGACCAAGAGGTCGTCCGGGATCATATTATTGAAAGATTAGTTTCTACTGTTATTGTATGGATTAAATTTTTTAGAACCAAGTACACATGTTCTTGTGTGAAATAAAATTGTTTGTTTGTCATATTTTTCTATGAACTTGGGATGGTAGCTTGTTGTCTCATTTTAGTTTATTTATTTTGTTAAGTATTGTAATTCGTCAGTCTTTCTATCTGTCATTACTAATTATGCAAACATTTAAAGTACAGAATGAGATCTATAAGGAAGACTGGATTGAATGGATTCAACTTATGGGATGCTTTTGGCTTGGTTGGTTCTCTGAGAAAGTGGTTTTTTTATGATAATATAGGTTATGCATAGTAAAATAGTTGCAGCTTCTTGTCACTTCTTGTAGGACTTGTGGGATGATTGCTAGGGAAATAGATAAAACTAAAAAGTGGAGGAGGTTAGCAAATTTGACTAACAGGTTGCAACATGTAGTAAACACTGTAATGGTTTCTAGTATTTTTTTGATTTTTGGTATAATGACTGGTAGATTTTGAGTTTTATCTTCATATATGTGTTGAAAAAGTTTTTATTGGATGCTTGGGCTGTTGGATTAGGAGAGATAGGGTATTGAGAGGGGAGGGGTGAATCAGTGCCCACAAAAACTTAAACTTGTAAACCTTTCAGATCTATAACAGTAAATAGTAGTAACCTTGCAAAATAACTTGAATCTAATGCATATATCATTCATCCATTCAGCTTATAAAAGTAAATAACATGAAATCAACAATATATCAATCCATAACACAAGTATTTTGGTAACGTAGAAACCCTTGTTAGAAGGTAAAAATTGCCGTGGGGATGACACCCACAAATTCTTCACTACTGCAGATAGAAAAGGTTTGCCTATTAGGGCTACAAGTTTTGATCACTTTTGGTGATCTTACCATGTTAGGAGTAACATAACAGATCAGCTAGATCTACCTAGTTATAGGATTAAACAACACTAATGAAGTGTGCACTCGGTTAAGAGATTTACAAAAGACTGTCAAGTCTACTCTGTTAAGAGATTTCATAAAACTCTATTACAATTGTTAGAAAACAATAGGTGACTATTTGCTAATGACAACTTAATTGTCTGATACAGATCAATAAAGTACTGATAAAATATCACCTCTACTGTGATGAATCTCTGCTCTGAACTGCTCGGTTAGCCTGCTCTGATTCTGCTTAATCTGAATTTCCTGATAACTTTTCTGCTCTATCTGTCAACTGATAATCTTGAAGGTTGGATAAAGCTTCAAGTGCTTCTTCATTCATACATCAGTTACATCAACAATGATGCAAACATACAGTTATATAGCATACTGCTTTATGCCGCTCAAACAATTAGGTTTACAAATCTTAGACAAAACCCTAAGATCTACGGTGTATAAAAATAACCTAGATCAAACTATTACAAAATATATTCATTACATTTAATGAATATCTCAACAATAAATTGTCCTCGATCTTTGTAAAATGTTTTTTGATTTGTTGTAACCATTTGCATAGAAGAATGTGCCATTCTTGATTACTATGCTGTTTCCTGTGATCCTTGGTAAACACTATATAAACTGCTCAGTGAATATACTGTTGCTCGGTGTCGGTGTCTGATGCTTGGTAAAACTGTTATGTGCTCGGTGTAAAGAGTAAACCGACTGCCTTGTGAAGCTTACTTTTACTGACTGGCTTAGTTTAAGTGACTGACTGATATCTTTGATAACCTTTGATAGTCATGACAACCTTTAATGCTCAATAGAGATAACAATCTCCCCCTTTGGCATTAGTATCAAAACTTGAATGTATATAAACAAAATTTCTCAAAAAATTATATCTCCGCCATATACATATACTTATCAAAATTTCTATATACTCTATAAACTCTATAAACTCCCCCTCGGTGCATGCTCTCGGTAATGTGTAGTATACTTAGCAAAAGCTTACATATTTGGCATATACATTATTTCCCCCTTTGATATTAATGTCAAATGCAAAAATGTATACTTACAACTTGTCAAAAATGTGCTGATGGGTTTTCTTCAGTGATTCTAAGAGGTTTTTCCCATTCCTCTTTCAAGTTGGTGAGAGCAATGTGCTCAAGACCGACTTGTGCATGCATGTCAAAGATGTTATCCAACACAGAAATTTTTGGTGTTACAACAAGTTGTTCTGCTTTGACAATGTGTTTCTCAAATTTTTTTAGGTATGGTAGGAGTTCTGTCTGCAACTCAGTAACCTGATCATTTATCTGTTGTTCTTGCTTCTTGAGATTTTCTATCAACTGCTTGAGTTCTTGAACTCTGAGTATATTCTTTGAAAAAGCTTGAGGCTCAGTTGTAGCTGCATGTGCACTGGCTATGATTTCATTTTTCAAACCTTTTATCTTTTCACTGATCTCAGCAGTGAAGGTTTCCACAGTGCATAGCTTCAATAAGAATTGACAAATTAATTGAGTTATAGATTTTATCTCGGTTATTACCTCAGCTAACTTGACCTTGTTTATTGCCACTTCTTGGCTGATTCTTTCTGTTAGTTTATCTTGAATCCTTGACTCTACCCTCTGTTCTATTCTCTTGTCGGTATCCACATTTGGGGCATTGATTCCTTCAGTAAGAGTAGCAAGTTGGTCCATGATCGGTGTGTCTTCATCTATGTGTACCTTGGGTACCACCTGTTGTAAGATGTCTCTTACATTTTCCAATATCTCCTTGCTCTTACACTCTTGTCTCAACTTTTCTTGAGCTTCTTTCCTTGTGCATAATTCCCCATATTTTCTAAGTTCTTCGGGGCTAAGGGTCTTCGGGTCACACTTAGGTATCACAATGATTTCATCTAGAGTGACCGACCCTCTTCGTTTCTTTTTCTTCTTCTTCTCCGGTTCATGTGGTGAGCTCTTAGTAACTAGAACAATTGCCTTCTCTTATGTGTTCTGCTCGGTTGACACATTATCTTCCTTTTTTTACTCCTCGGTAACCAACATGTCGGTTGACTGATATTGAGCCTGTGATGTTGTGTCAAATGGAGTAGCCTCAGTTGCTTTAGGCTCTTCTTGTGCCTTTGTCTCTTTCGCTGGTGCCACTTTCTCTTCAGGTTGGTTTGTCTCTGCAGGAGGTTTGGTGCTTTGTTCCCCTGTTGTGTCTTGTGGTTGCTTGGGGTCTGAGCCTTGGGGTTGTTCCTTTGTCAAAAGTTCAACTGCTTCTACAAGTACATGAAGCTCAACTGGTATAGATGGAAATGCACACTCAGTAACTTGTGCTTCATCTTGTGTGATGTCCGGTGCATTATTCACATCATCATCATCATCATCATCCCTATCATTAGGATCACCATTTGTGATGTCCTCAATGAGTACATCATTGTTATTTGTCTCCTTCACCTGGATCTCTGCTAGATCTGGTGCATCCTGTGAACTATCCTTGATGTCTTGTGCAATTGTAGTGTCAATCACCTTGGTAATTGATACCTTTGACTCTTTTATTTTCTTTGTTGTATTCTCCTCAATAAATATTCCTTTTCCTTTTGAATTTTGTCTCTTCTTAGACAACTTTTGAAATGCTATTTTTCTCATTATGCTCTTTGACAGCTAGAATTGAAGTCCAGATGAGTTGAGCTGACTCATCAAGTTCTTCCAGATTCTCATCTAATACCAACATTGCTCGGTGTTTCACTTTGAATCTCTTCACATATGTGTCCATAAGCTCTTTGATCTCAACAAGAGATATGTTCAGTGCTACCAAAAGTAAAATCTCCTCTCTCCTTTTCTTCTCAGTGTCTAATGCATATGACCACTTCTAATTTATTTTTTCATCCAATTCCTTAGGTAGTGAAAATGAAAATTCTAATGGAGCTTGCTTAAAGTGAATCATCATCTAGATGATTGCTTCCTCAATTTTGTTATGATCTTCGGTTGACATTTTGTCAAATATGCTAAGTTACATATCAGAGAGATCTCCATGCTCAATTAGATCCTCAACAATCATATCATTGATCTTTTTTTATTACTGACAACCAAAAATTGATTGTTGTCATTTTCATTTTCATTTTCATCCTCAAGATCTTCTTTACTTCTTATTAACGTTCTCCTTTTCTTCGGTGGCTCAGCTACAACCTTCCGACCTCTTTTAGCATATGTTTTTGTTGATGTAGCTGCCCTAGGTTTTACTATCTTTGCTGCTCCCTTCTTCTGTGGTGGTGAAGCTATAGTGGATGACCTTGTGCGTGCACCTGTCTATACTAGCAACTGCCTCTTCTTTGGAGCTTTAGTGGGAGAAACCGGTTTAGATTCTTGTTCTTTCTCAGACTCGGTTTCTTCACTGTCATAAGGTTTTTCAGTCAACATTAACTGACCTTCGGTTGGGGGTTTAGCCAGTGACTCCTCTGATGAGTCAGAAACATCACAAAAATGCTTAGTTAGAACTTTCTTCATTTTCTTTGCTTTCTTAGTCATTTTGCCGATGACAAGTCCAATTTTAATTCTTGACTTTGCTTCTTCAAAGGTTCCAAACCTTTCAGCCTTTTTGTCCTTCGGTAATGCTAGTAGTGCCTCAATAGATTTCAAAGTGAAATCATGTTCCATTTCGTAGCCCATAGGTGCTAGCCAATTTATCCTCGGTTCAACTACCTTAATCATAGTGTGGTCGGTGTTCACTAGAAAACAAATGTCCATCTCAAATTTCTCGACCAATGAACTCGATATTCTACTTCTCATATTCATCTTAACTTTGAATTCTTCAAAATAACTATCCAAAATATTTTCTACATTGTCTCCCAGACCTTTCATAATGTCAAATATTTGTGAAGTAATCGGTTTCTCATCTATCCAATTAGTGCGACCGATGGAGGGAAAGAATTTCTGGAGATAGAAAAACAAACACACAAGTAGAGAACCAAATTTATAGGCGTTGGTCTTCTGAGACCTGATTATTTTCATATTTTTTTCTACCTATCTTAGTAGTAGCTCGGCAAGGTCTATATGATGACCCTTCTTTATCAATTTGTAAGCCATGTCTACTGCACTACATGGTACACTATTTTTCCTTCTCAACTGAAAGATTTTATAACCAATAACATGTGCTATGAACTTCACTTCGGGATCCACAATGCATGCAATCTTTAATGCTCTACCATCCCATGCTGCACCAATATTCTTCTCAACTTCAGCTCATGCAGCACTTCGAAATGCTTTAACCTTGTTAGTAGTCAAGTAACCAGTAACCCTGCTAATCATTTTCTTTGTTACTTGGATCAGTTTCTCTAACCAAAATATGCCATCACGAAAATGAATTAACACAACCCTAATCCATTCATTCTTGAAATTCTTCGAGAAATTTAGGGCATTGGTGAGTCCAAGTGTTTCAACAATTTTGTGCTCTGGTTTTAGTTTGATTTCCTTATCACAAAGTGCCTGAAATGCGACATACATATCAAAATCTCCAATTTCACCAATTTTATAGTGAATATATGATCTTATGTCTTCCGTCAACAAAACCCTAGGTGGGATGCTTGAGAAAGCTCTTGCTGAATTGGTTTTGCTTGCAACTTCTAGGTGTAACTTATAGTGGGGTTCTTTGTAACTTGTTGACACAATTAGATTAATTTCTTCTTCCACAACCTTAGAGGAACTCGCAGTAGATGCCATTTCAACAAACTCGGTTTTCGGTAAGTTACAAAAAAGTACTCAGTAGGGTTTCAACTTACTCATAATGTATTGTAGATTATGCTCAGTTCGATCTACAATAGCTTGAATGACCTTGGAAGATTCTATGCTCGAATACGCTCTTGAAATTTCAGCTCTTCGAAATCGCAATGTGAAAAATGAACTCTGTCTCCTGTGTATTTATAGATTTTTCACATTCTTGCTCAAAAATTTATGCAATAAATGCTTGACCTACTTTCCAGTTTATGACAACTATCATCTCGGTGACTACTACCAACTTTTCATCAGCTCGGTTAAAACTAGATTCCTTAGCTCGGTTGGTACTGACACTCGGTTAACCTTGAATAGTGATTACCTTGAATAGTGATTACCGACTGGTAATCAACACTCGGTCTAACTTTTACCGACTCTATAACTTTGTTAGCTCAAAACATATAATCATATTGCATCTTCATTCATGCAGATTTAGTATTTTCTCATCATATATAAGGAACTGTATGTAAAATATACTCAATTGAAATGTCAGTCCCATACATACCTATATCACCTTAAGTGGAGGTACCGATGTCACCCAATCCAGTGGATGAGGTTTCACTGACATCATTGCTTGATTCAACATTCTCATTAGATTCCTTTCTCCACATAGAATTCCTAATTCTCATGATATCTACTATAGTGTTTCCACTCTCAAATACATGATTTTCCTCTAGTGCTCGGTCTCTACAGTCTTTGCTTAAATGACCGAGTTTATGACAATGCAAACATGCCATTCTAGTGCTTGTCCAACTTCTTGATCGTCCAACCCATCTTTTTCTATTATAATTTGCTACTATGTGTCCATATCTACCACATGCAATACAATTAGCCCATGTGTTATAATCCCAAACATAAGAGTTACCTTGTCTCTTCGGTTGATAAGGCTTGCATTGAGTTTTCTGCTTAGGAGTCCATACTTGCTTCATCTTAGCTTTACACTCTCGTGTAGTGTGTCCATGTTTATTACAAGTATAGCATATCTTTTCCATGGTGGTATTGTTAGCATTCTTTTTAGCTCTACATTCATAAACTTGATGACCATATTTTCCATAATAGTAACAATATCCATCAAACTTAGGAGTAACATAAGGTTTACCTTGTGCTCTACTTCTACAAACATTAGAAGTGTATCCCGGTTTTCCACAGTGTTAACATGTCAATACCTTAGGCCTTTGACTTTGATTATTATTGACTTGTTCAGCTTGTTGTGATGACTCTCCTTCGCCAGTATAGCCTAATCCAGTTTTGCTTCCATATCTTCTTTGATTAACCAGAAAATCATCAATCTTCTTAGAGTTATCTTCAGCTAACTTCATCATTTTATTATGCTGCTATTGAATTTTCACTTCATTTCTCAGCTTCTAATTTTCTTCTCTGAGTATTGGAACATCTTCAAGTCTTCTAGACAATTCTCCATTCACTCGGTTGACTTCTTGATTCACAACCATCATCTAATTAGATATTTGAAAGTGTCAATCGGTGAGTCTTTGTATTTCATTCTCTTTAGCTTGTAGTTGTTCAGTTGTCTATCTTTAGTCTTCAATAGCTAGATTTATTTTTTGTTTAGCTTGTCTAGCATTGTTCATTATTTCTACCATTTTCACCATCTGAGATTCTTGACCGATTTGTAGTGCTTTCACTTGTTCGGTTAAATGCTGATTCTTTTCAGAGAAGTCAAAGATCATGATTTCAGATCCATTAGAAATACTCCCTGAACTAGACCTGATATGATCAAATATATCATCAATAGGTTCTTCATGATAACCAATCTCATTTTGCAAAATAGCTAGGTTCTTCCTTTCAACTAGTAGTTTCTTCAATCCTTCCTTAGCTTGCTTATACTGTTCAACAAACATCTGCATCTGAATCTTTTGATTCTCAATAGTCTTATCTAACTTATATCTCTCCATGACTTAGATCTTTACCCTTCAGTGGTTAAATTGTCCAATAAGAAAACTGCGCCCTAATACCAATTGTTGGATTAGGAAAGATAGGGTACTGAGAGGGGAAGGGTGAATCAATGCCCACAAAAACTTAAACTTATAAACCTTTTAGATCTATAACAGTGAATAGTAGTAACCTTGGAAAATAACTTGAATCTAATGCATGTATCATTCATCCATTCAGCTTATGAAAGTAAATAACATGAAATCAACAATATATCAATCCATAACACAAGTATTTTGGTAATGCAAAAACCTTTGTTAGAAGGTAAAAACTATGGTGGGGATGACACCCACAAATTCTTCACTACTGCAGATAGAAAATGTTTGCTTGTTAGGGCTACAAGTTTTGATCACTTTTGGTGATCTTACCCTGTTAGGAGTAACATAACAGATCAATAAGATCTACCTAGTTATAGGATTTTAACAACACTAATCAAGTGTGCACTTAGTTAAGAGATTTACAAAAGACTGTCAAGTCTACTCTGTTAAGAGATTTCACAAAACTCTATTACAATTGTTAGAAAGCAACATGTGACTATTTGTTAATGACAACTTAATTGCTTGATACAAATCAATAAAGTACTGATAAAATATCACCTCTACTGTGATGAATCTCTACTCTGAACTTCTCGGTTAGCCTGCTTTGATTCTTCTTAATCTGTATTTTCTGATAACTTTTCTACTCTTTATGTCAACTGATAATCTTGAAGGTTGGATAAAGCTTCAAGTGCTTCTTCGTTCATACATTAGTTACATCAACAATGATGCAAACATACAATTATATAGCATACTACTTTATGCCACTCAGACAATTAGGTTTACAAATCTTAGACAAAACCCTAAGCTCTACAGTGTACAAAAATAACATAGATCAAACTATTACAAAAGATCTTCATTACATTTAATGAATATCTCAACAATAAATTGTCCTCGATCTTGGTAAAATGTTTTCTGATCTGTTGTAATCATTTGCATAGAAGAATGTGCCATTCCTAATTACTATGCTGTTTCCTGTGATCCTCGATAAACACTGTATAAACTGCTTAGTGAATATACTGGCGCTCGGTGTTTACTATCACTCAGTGTCGGTGTTTGATGCTCGGTAAAACTGCTATGTGCTCGGTGTAAAGAGTAAACCGACTGCCTTGTGAAGCTTGCTTTTACCGATTGGCTTAGTTTCAGTGACTGATATCTTTGATAACCTTTGATACTAATGACAACCTTTAATTCTCAATAGAGATAACATGGGCAACTTTATGGTTTAATGCTATAAGAGTAACAAATGTCCATAATATTGTTGTTCATTTGTTCCCTACATCTTGGATCCAGTCTGGGAATAAAAGAGGATATTGAGCTCAAGATATTTTGAGTTCATGCTGGAAATTTTTACCTATCTATGATGACCAAGCATCTAACAAATAGCACTATTGACTTTGAAGTTGGAACTTTTAGTGAAAATTTAGAAATTTTTCCAAATTGAATTTTATTCTAATTTGTTATTGATGCAAAATGTTATCTAACAATTGAGTTGGATTTGAAACTCAACATACGGTAACAAGTGTGTAGTTGCACTGATTTTCAACATTAAAATTGGTTTGAACTAAGATATTTGAGAAATATAACGGGTGTAATCTAAGACAATTATTATAATTGAGATTCTATGGCAATCATCCAACTCTAATCCATGACTTTGGGATTTTACTGCACTCAACATATTATTGCCAGTTTGCTTTCAAAGGAATGTGAGAAGCCTTCGTTGACATGCAACATAATTCTAGAAGTACGTTTTAGGTTGTCTATACAAAGTAAAGTATGCTTTTTATCATTCAACTTTACATAATTTAACACTTTAAGAGGTATCTAAACAAGAAGTAACAAGAGGCATACATAAAGACTTGAGGTTAACTCATAAATTAGATTCTGTCAGTAGTCATTGCTTCAAAGATTATGCTTGCAAGATGTTGGCAAGTTTAATTAAATCTTTGTCTAAGGGTAAACATGACCAAACCACTAGTGTTCTCAATCAATATTCATAATAAAGGTTTGTCAATGTGAATGTTAGATACACTCACTTATACATCTTTAAAAGTCTAGAGGCATTCCTGATGTGTGCCATTTTTGATGTCTTTAGTAATGGGTGACGAGTTTCCTTTGTCATTTAATCTAGAACATTGTAGGAATCTTGTAGGTTGTTCTTGGCTTAATGAGGAAAGCTCTAAAAAATGTCACATGTTAAACAAATGCATGGACATATTTTCTTTTATGTTAAAATATATGTATGCTTGTAGTTTCTTTTCTAGCTTATTTATGGTAGACATTTAAATATCATTTAATTCAGATTTGGATTTAGAAGATAGTAAAAAGAAATTAGCATTCATCAATGAGATATTGCTCTATCATACATAATAACCTATATTGAGATTGAATCACTTGAATTCTCTCTTCCTCCTCACAACCAGATTTGGTGTATTTTCAATCATATTTCATTCACTGGAAATGTTTTGATTGGTTCTTTGAAAGACTAAGAAAAACTTGATTTAAACACATAGTTCTGAGCCTTCTTTATGTCTAGCAATTCACTCCATTATTGTTTATTTCTTTTGACATAGTTTGTGAAAGTTGTTCTAGTCATCAAGGCAAACCCACATGCAATAAAATTTCCAAGTAGTTATTTTTTGGACTATGGAAGTGCACACTACTATTTTCTTTTTCAGAGTATTTGTGGGTTGGAATTATATGTTCTATTTATTGACATTTTTATCTCACTGCTTACTTTGAGCAAGCATATTGATTGCACTTTAAATTATCATACAAATTTCTTCCTAGTTACAGTGTGAAAAGGAATCTTATGGTATATGGTCATTCTCACTAAAAATTTCTCCATAGATGGTAAGGAGGAATACATTGAAAATGGGTCACAAAATCATAAATAGGATATAAATTATTAGCACTCAACAATGGATATGAATTGTGATTTCTTATATTATAGAAGTCTATGTAAATAGTATATGTGCTGCTTGGTACAAATGGGATATCTAAAAATATGATGTGAGAAGGTACATAAATATCACATAGGGACAACTATATAAATGTGGATAAAAAGATTCCCAAATGAAAATTTCACTATAATTATCAAAAACTTATGTCTGAAGGTTTAGGATGAGTTATCAATAAATTTGCAATAACAAAAACATTGTCTACATCATCATCCTGATATGAACTTGGCCAAACTATAATAAATTTATAACTAATATGGTAATCCTAAGACATATGTCTAGATTAGACAAGTAAGAAATTGGCTAATGTTGGTGGGACAAGCACTGATTTGAACACCTATAATTACTTTGATAACATATTTACGAACAACTTCCAAGGAAGGTTTTCCCCCTGCCACTGTCATGGAAAGCACTCTTAAGTCTAAAACATTCAAAAGTTTATTCATAGACCAAATACTTTTAGAAAGATTCGTAGAGAATAAGTTGTTGTCTGTTTTCCATATGAATGACATATATTCCCTAACTTTAGAAACAACATCTACATAGAATTTGTCATCTTAAGAAAAGATAGGCCTCATGTATAAAATTGGGTTCAAACTGGTAGATGAGGAGGATTCAGGAGACATTGCAGTAGCCATACCTCCCACTTATATGCTTACAATATTTGGATTGCACAAGTAATATCTGAAGCAATACACTATCAATGCTACAAAACTCAAATATATACAAATTTTAGTTGACTAGAAAAGTTTTAAGTTCCCTTAACTTAAAACCCACTTCTCCACCTCCCTTTGGCAGTCTTAATTAGATATTGAAAATTACTTATTGAAACCCAGTGGCCTACTTTTGTATCCATGTTCGTACATGTAATTTGTTTCAACTTAGTATTTACCTCTACAAAAAACAAGGTCAAGAACAAATAGAGCTATTCCAAAATGCTTGACATAAAGCTCCTCTATGGAATGTGGTTGAATCTTTGCTTTAATTCATCCCATGATTCTTATCAAGCTATTAGCAATTGAAGTATATATATAATTGAGTTATAGATAGATCCAAGGGATGTTGCAATTGTACTATCTAGCGCATCAAAGCTTCATTAAAATCTGAGCACTTGTATTATCAAGAGAACATCATTGACACAGGAAGAAAAAGAAATTTATGAAGACATAGGTACCCTATTCCTAATAAATATATGATAATCTATTGAATAGCTTGAGAAACAACCATACCCGTTTTATTTCCACATTGCCTCTAAGTTGTTTGACTCTCTAATCTCAATATTTTAACCCATTTTCATTTCAATCTGTTTCCACTTTGTTGGACTCTTTTCCCTTAATTATTCTTCCTTCTGTTTCTTTTTGGGTTATTTTTTTTCTTTTGGAAACCCTAAATTAAATGCAAAGTATCAAATGATGTATATCATTTTGGGCTATACCGTAGAGAAAAGGTAGGCACAAACATGAGAGAATAAAATGAAAGTTTATGAGCATTACAAGACAAATACTATCACCATGACATGTAGGAAGGAGTTTGCATTATTGTTTTGAGGGAATTAAACGGTACCCTATTTTCCAGATATAACTACTCAAAATAGAAACAAAGAAAATAGCTACGGATTGGCCTTGTGCTATCCTCTACATGATAAGAACGTAAATATTATTCCAAATGCAAATCTCAGAAAACATATATCAAGATAAATTAGAGTACTATTGTTTAAAATTAAAACTTACTACCCATTAATCAGACGAAAGAATAAATGAGCGGATGAATTTAAGAAATTATAATCAAGAAAGTGGAACTTACAAGATTCTAACATTGTGGATGAGCTCTGTAAGGCGTTGGAATTGATGCAGGCCATCGGAGCCGTCGAGTGCTAGGACATCGGAGTTGAACATTGCACATCCTGTTTGAAATGAAAAATTACTATGCATTAACCAGATGAAAGAACAAGTGTGTAGATGAATGTGGGACTCACAACATTGCAGATGAGCCGAGGCAAATTAAACAAAGTATAAGAAAACCGTCTGGCAAATTTAAATAAAGAACAAAAAAGAAAAATCAAATTAAATAAAGAATAAAAAGGAAAAAGAAAACGGTAAGAAAATTTGGATATGGACCAACCGAAAAAACAAAGGAATACATTTTGTTTTAAAATATTTTACTCACTCATTGAATTAATTTCGAGTTTTTCAGAAATTCTTTAATGATCAACATGGAAATATCAAGTATCGTTGTGTTAAAAGGTTTAGTTAGAAGATTTACAAATTTATTAAACACTACATCAACTTTCAATATTTCCTGCCCTCAAACATTTAATGGTATCAAATTGCATCACACGAGTATGGAACTTTCAATATCTCCTTGTCTCTTGTCTTGTTTTTTGGATTGAAAAAAAATGATAATTATGCAACTCATTTGATATTGAGATAAACTATTTCTCTCATTCTACAAATATGATTTTTTATTTCATATGTTTGCAAACAATTTAAGGGTTTAAGGCTTGTTGTAAAGGAAGTAGTAATAAATATTTAAGAAAATGACTAATTTCTATTTTTATTACTATAATTATATAAATACAAAAGCTTCAACCATGTTCTTGTTTAGGAAGTAATCAAAAGGCTATCCAACATGATCTTTTAAGTGAATATTTGTTCAGTAGAAGGTGTCTAAGATGTTAAACCCCACACATGTATTTTGTCTTGTTTCTTATGTGTGTAAAATAACTATTGAGAGAATGGTTACTTCTGTGAAAAAATTATGGTTTATTTGAACTCAAATAGGTTTAGATTATATTCTTATAAGTAAAGATTTAGATTGAACAAAAATGAAAAGAAAGTAAAGATCTCCATAAATGGTCATAGATTATTTGGTGGACGAAGAAGTTGAGATTAGGATGGATTTATAAAGAATGAATTCATTATAACCAAGGTTTGATTATTTGAATAATTTTATGTTTGGAATTTAGGGAAATAGGGTAGTAAAGGGTTTTAGCTACAATTTCATACAATTATACAAAAACTCTAAGAGTAAAAAAATAATCGTATGCACATTGCCTTATTGATGCTAACAAACATAACTTGGAAAAATGGTTTGTTGTATCAAAAATGTCAATCATGCACAAAGAAAGTAAATTTCTTGTTAAATATCTCAACAAAGGCATGCATATATGTTGGCAAGCTATTCCATACATATGAAAGCTTTGATTATGCTTTAATGGTCATGAAGCATGCTAAACAATAACACAACTATGGAGTCTTCTTCAACTGTAACATCCATGGAGTTGGATGAACCCAAAATATAACACAAAGGAATACATTTTGTTTAAAAAAATTATTTTCAATTGATGCCAAATAACCTACATTTATTTTTCGAGCCTAAAATGACCTCTATAGCCTATAAATTATGTTTTTCAATTTTATATATTGAAAATCACAATTTTAATGTTATTGAGTTTCAAGTTTGAGATACCTCTCATAATATTCTCCTACTTTTTAATAGTTCTTTCAATAGAAAATGAAGTACCAACATATCAACTAATTTCTAAGTGCTTTTGAATCTCATTAAATCGCAACACTACCTAAACTTAATTATGCTTGCCAACTTTGTTGATGTATCTATAAATTCCATTAAATGATAAATATATTTAGCATCACCCTCTAATCCTCTATCGTATCACAAATAAAATGATACTTTAAATCAATACACTGAATCCTCACATGGAAGATTAGGTTTTCTAGACATTGTTGTTATGATTACCACATAAAGCTATAATAACTCCCCGACTTAGCCTTGTACTTAACATAACATCTTAATCTAAATAGATTCTTTATAATTGTTGCATGTTTTGGAGTTGTCCCCTTTAAAATTTGAACTCGCACAAAACCCAATCAAAGTTCTCTTGTCTACCTTCAACCTTGAATTTGAACCTTAGAAATTTTGGTTCAAAGTTCAAGGACCATCCAGTCCCAAACAATAAGATGTTGAAGTCTTTGTATTCACTCAAGTGTAATGTGCATTCCGCAGCTTGAACCTTGAACCTCATGAATTTTGGTTCAAAGTTCAAAGTTCATTTCGTTTCCCCTCATGTAAGTGCAAGATACACTTAGCCTTTCTTGCATCGTGAAGGTTGCAATTATTGAACCTTGAACTTGAACCTCAGGAATTTTGGTTCAAAGTTCAAGAGTTACGTCCATCACGTCAATTGTGGGTCCCATGTGTATTGGTTAGTCCCAAATATTTAGTATTATGAACTTCAAACTTTGAACCCCACTTTCATGATTCAAAGTTCAAGGTTTGAAGATGCGATACGCCAAATCTGAATAACACGTGCCAAATCTTTACGTTACCTTATGAGGAATGATTGAAAAGACATATATTAAATGTTGGTTGATCAGAGTAACATGTAATGAAAATGGAGTGCGTGTGAAGTGTCATTCGCATTAAAAAGCAACGAGAGTCATGATATCAAGGAAAGTTTCCATAAATAGAGTTACATCAGCTGAAGCAAGTATGCATTAAACATTTCCCTCTTATTATCTTTGTTCATTCTGTATACACAAATGCTTTCAACTGCTGCAAAAAAGGTCGAATGGATGTGAGGTAAATTGCTCCTCTCATAAGCTGGGTACAGAAGCAATGGTGAGTTTCAAGAAAACCCCTTTTAGCATTTTCTTAATTTGAAGCTTTCCTATTCTAGCAATTAACTTTTCCTAGTGCTTTCACTTTATCTCTTGTCTTTTAGAAATTTCCATTATTCCAGTCATATCTTCCTTTAAGTTGAAAATTTCTAGAGAAAATAAGCCCTCTCCCATAACCAGTTGTCTTCCAGAAATGGGAGACATGATCCTAGTAGGTGAAGATATAAAGGAGATTTTGAGTAGGTTTAGAGCAATAAAAGAAGGATCGATGGCAGCTAAGATTACAAAAAGTGGATTGTTAGAATCCACAGGTTTCTTTGAAGTTACACCTTGCCTGGAACTAGTAATGGAGTGTCGTAATAGATATAATAAAGTTGATAGATGCATTCAAAACTCTTTTGGCGAGGCATTGGTGTACATTAATAGGCAGGTAGTTTTGGCCACCTTAATAATTCCCGTTTTTGAGACCTATGGAGAATGGACTATTGGCATAGCTCAAGTTGAGTTTAACTAGAATAGGAAGCATTATAACAACATCATAGCTAGAAACTGGTTGAAGAAACCATAGAAGGGAGGTTCCCGCCTGCCTAGCTAGACCACTGAATAAAGACCACCTAATCAAAGACGTGGGGAACATGGTCAGTTTTCTAAATAGAGTGAAAGGAAACTCACTTGATATTCTTTGGGAAGATTGGATGTATAGCTTTATCTAGGCTATTCTTGATGATGAAAAGTATGTAATTGGGCTGAAATCATAGCTGACAGGCTTCATGAAGAGTTGTCTTAGTCAGTAGAAATTGCTAGTTTTTACATGTCCTCGTACCTTTTCTATATTAGGACTTGTTGCAGAGATTGGGAAGGTTTAATCTATGAACCATGGATAGAGGATATGAAAGTATTTAAATACTATCATGTGTTACAAAAGAAAAGGAATTCTAAATTTTTTAGGAGAGTTCAAGATGTGTTCTTAGCCAAACTTATTTTTGAGTTAAGAGGAAAAGAAAACCACATGATGTCTGAAGAAGCCATGGAATTGATTAAGATTTATGGGAGTTTCTACATCCAGTTCCCAAGGTTTACCTATTTGAGAATTGGAGGATTTAGTGTAGAACCCTTGAAATTACCAAGATATTGCTTGGACAGATACATCTTGGTTGAGGTATGTAAGCAATTGGTTCACGTTGAAAGGAAGTACAATGATGCGGCAGTGGTCAGCAGAAGCCTCCAACAGTGAGCAATTTGGTGAGTTTGAATCCCTCAACACCCAAGGTGAAGGGCCTAGTGCTGAAATACTTATCACAAGTATCAATAAGGACTTGATTTAAGGTTATCACAACCCTACAAGACAATATCACCTAATCACTAGGCTTGTCAAAGTCCCAAGCACCAACAATGAAGAGTTTACTAAGGGGGTCTCCTTTAGCCAAATGACAATCAAACCCCAAGAAATGGAAACTAAGACTAGGGGTGGCCTACCAACAATGATCTAGCCTATTTAGGTCCTATCCTTATAGTTCCAATGGTTCTTTCATTCAAAAGCAACCCATAACACTCATATGCTTCACAACTTCAGGATTTGGCTTGTAGCCCTTCCTAGAGTGAAAATTGAGCATAACTTTGAATGTTCCCAAATGAGATGATGATGTGGTCAGGGATCTTGATACCCTTTTGGGGTTTACAAAACATGTTTTAACACCAAGAAATGGAAGTGCATGGAAGTCACTGCTGTTGCAAGGTTAGACCAGGCTAGTAGGCCTAATTAGGGCTCCAAATGCACTATAGGTGCCCTTTCTCCTATGCCAATGTACAAATGAGATAGGGAGGCATGTGTATATGTATAAAAAAAATGAGAATCCAAGTTTTCAGGCCTTAGACAACCCCCAACCACAATCTAGGATGACTATCCTAGTTACTTGACTGGTGCACACATAGAGATGTACACCTAGGGCCTGGTGGTAATCACACCACTCTACAAAACCTCACTCCTAACCTAAAATTTATGAAAGTAAATTAATAAATATTTTATTACAGCAAGGGGCTTCAATTTCCCATGGTGGAATGTGCCTAAACAATCAGGCCCTATTTGAAATCTATTGCAAACCCTACAAACCAGGGTAGTAGTAAAGAAAATTCAATAACTTCTAGTGTATGAAAGATAAATACATGAGACCAAATGAAAATGAGAGAGAATTCAAGTCTTCAACCCTTGGGATTACTATCACATACCCTTGTGTCCATACCTATCCGTATGGGGTTTTGAAACACAAAAATTGTAGAGAAATGATGGTTTTTGTATTGATAAATGCCAAATTACATGTGTATATCCTATCACCCACCTATAAGGGCTTATATAGGATACTCCCAATGGTTATATGAGTGGTTTTAACCAGCTAGCCATTTGGGAGGGTTAATTACAATGCTTTGACAACTTTTAGAAAGTTGCTCGAAAGTTGCTTGACAACTTTGACAATTTTGCATTTTTTGGAAATCTAATGACCAAAATTGGTCCTAACCTTAGCCAATGATCCAACATGGATCAAAGACCTCAAAAACATAAAAAAACCTAAGATCCTAAGATTAGAGGCCCATTGACCACTTTTGACCATAGCTAGCCAGGGGCTTATAATTGTGCCAATCCTGGAGTTAGGCCTTACAACTTGGTCTAGGTGCTTGATAAGAAACTCTAAGACTCTAGATGTGTTTAGGATCCTTAGTGGTGTTGTTTGATGATTGAAGAGTAGGTGCTCCTACACCATACTCCCCTTGAGTTTTAAAACTCAAGTCCGTACTTGAGGATAGGTAGTCTATCGAGGTCCCATGTTGTTTGATTTGATCTTCGGTGAGCCATGTAGCATCAATGTTAGGGATACCCTTCAATTTGACTAAGTACTGCATGTAATTTTTTGATCTGGTCTGCTTGAGTAGCTTGGAGTCCAAAATTGCTTCAATCTCCACCAGTTTTCTTTGTGGAAGATCAATGACATAGTCTTCATCCTCAATGCTTGTGTCCTTGCCTTGCTCATTGCTTGAACTTGCTATAACTTTATATGGTGTGAGATCTGCAATGTTGAAGATTGGAGCGATCTGCAATGTTGGAGGAAGGGATATCTCATAGGCATTGTCACCTATTTTTTTAAGTATGCTACAGGGGCCTACTTTCTTCATTTGAAGCTTGGAGTATCTACCCTTAGGTAGTCTCTCCTTCCTTAGGAATGCCCAAACCCTGTCTCCTACTTGGAAACGGACCTCTCTTCTCCTCTTGTTAGCATTTTCTTTGTACTTCAAACTAGACTTTTGCAAAACTTCTTTCACTTGCTGCTGTACCTTTGTGATGAGCTCTGCCAATTCTTGGCCTTGAGCACTGATTCTAAAATCAGAGGGGAGTTCCATTAGATCCAATGGTCCCTTGGGATGCAAGCCATACACTACTTGGAAAGGATTTGTACCAGGTGACCTGTTTATGGAGTCATTGAAGGAAAACTCTTCTTGGGGTAGTATGGTATCCAAAATTTGTGAGTATTTCTTGGTTAGACATCTTAAAAGATTGCCTAGGGACTTTTTTACTACCTCAGTCTACCCATCTATTTGAGGGTGATAGGTAGAGCTATAGGTGAGGTTTGTACCCAACTTCTTGAAGAGTGTCCTCCAAAAGTGCCCTTGGAACTTTACATCCCTATCTGATACAATTGTCTGAGGTAGGCCATGAATTCTAACTACTTCTTTGAAGAAGAGATTGGCTATATGAGATGCATCATTTGTGCTCTTGCATGGCACAAAGTGGGCCATTTTGCTGAACCTATCCACTATGACAAACACACTATCAAATCCTTGTTTGGTTTTAGGTAGTCCCATGACAAAATCCATTGAAATGGATTCCCAAGGCCTTGAAGGGATTGTTAAGGGTTGGTAGAGACCTTTATTTGTTGTCATTCCCTTAGCTTGCTGGTAGATTGTCCAAGTTTCAATAAACTTTTTGACATCATTGTTCAACTTGGGCCAAAAATAACTCCTCTTCACCATGTCTCTTATCTTGTCAATGCCAAAGTGACCTCCTAGGCCACCACAATGCTTTTCTCTAATTATGTTTGCTCTCATTGAACACTTGGGTATGCATAGTTGTGCTCCTTTGAATAGAAGGCCATTCTGAATCAGATGTTTAGAAAAATCAGTATGATATCTGCCTTCCATCTTTATACAAATCTGATATATCTCTGAAAAATCAGGGTCATCTAGGTACAAGTGTTTAAGGGACTCAATTTCCACACTTTGTAGTTTAACTTCTTTAACCAGACCAATCCTCCTACTAAGAGCATCAAAAAATTTGTTTGTTACACCCTTTTTATGCTGAATGTTGAAGGTATAGGCCTGCAATTGCTCTACCCATTTGAGATGCCTGACTGAAAGTTTTTCTTGTGAATTCATGAAGCTTAGTGCATGGTTGTTAGTGTAGACTACAAACTCCTTTGGGATAAAGTAGTGCCTCCATTTCTTGAGGGCTTGGACCATGGCATAAAGCTCTAGGTCATAAGTGGAATACTTCCTCTTGGCCTCATTCAATGTCTCAGAAAAGAAAGCAACTTCCTTGTCTTCTTGGCTTAGGACTGCTCCTATGGCCAAATTGCTTGCATCTGTCTCCACAGTGAAGACCTTGTTGAAATTAGGGAGGACCAAGATAGGGTATTGAGAGACTCTATTCTTCAAGTATTGGAATGCATCATTGGCTTCCTTTGTCCATGCAAACTTAGTCTTCTTTCCACCTTTGATTGTTTCAAGCATTGGTGCACACACATGACTAAAATTTTTGATGAACTTCCTATAAAATGTTGCAAGCCCATGGAAACTCCTTACATCACCTTGATTCTTTGGTGGAGGCCAATTAATGATTGCATCTACCTTCTCAAGATCCATCTTGAGGGTACCCTGTGAGATCACAAAACCTAGGATTATAAGTTCCTTTCTCATAAACATGCATTTTTCCAAGTTGATTACCAACTTGTACTAATGAAGTCTTCTTAGTACCTGTTCCACATGATCAAGATGGTCTTCCTTGCTATGACTGAATATTAGTATGTCATCAAGGTAAACGACAACAAATTTTCCAATAAAATCTATGAATATCTCATTCATAAGCCTCATAAAAGTGCTAGGGGCATTGCTTAAACCAAAGGGCATTACTAACCATTCAAAAAAACCTTCAGTAGTCTTGAATTTTATTTTCCATTCATCTCCAGGCTTGATTCTGATTTGATGGTAACCAGACTTTAAGTCTATCTTGGTGAAGTAGCAAGCACCTCCTAGTTGATCCAATAGGTCCTCAATCCTTGGCATGGGAAATCTGTACCTTATTGTGATTTTGTTTAGGGCCCTGCTATCAATGCATAACCTCCATTTTCCATCCTTTTTAGGGGCCAAGACTAAGGGTACAACACAAGGACTGAGACTCTTTTGGATGAGTGCTCTTTCCAACAATTTAGTGACCTATTTTGCAATCTTTGCATGCTGCAATGGTGTCATTTTTTATGGTGCCTTATTAGGTAGGGATGAGCCTGGTATGAGGTCTATTTGATGACTAATGTCCCTAATGGGAGGGAGGCTAGTGGGTAGGTCACTAACAGTGACATATTTGTACTTTTGCAATAGATTTTTGACTTCATTTGGCATGGGCTCTTCTTGACCAGACCTGATGTTATCTTTGGGTTTTGAAATCAGAACAAATGGTTCAATATCAGATTCTTTCAAGGTTTTCAGCATATCCTTTTCCCCCATGACAATCATAGTGGGTTCCTTTTCAGTTTTGCTATCTGGAAAGGGCTTCATAGTGAAGGTCTTCCCATCTTTGGTGATGGAGTAGGTGTTCTTCATACAATGGTGGGTGGCATCAACATCAAATTTCTAGGGCCTGCCTAGAAGGATGTGAGCTGCATCCATCTCAACAACATCACAAAGGACCTTGTCCTTGAAGTCAGCAATAGAAAACTCTATCCAAGATTGTTCTGTGACTAGAGTTTGTTGGCCTTTGGTTAACCATGAAACATGATAGGGGAAAGGGTGTGGCTTCTTAGGAAAGTTTAATTTTTGAACCATTTCACAAGACACAAGATTTTCAGTTGAACTAGAATCAATAAGAAGATTGCATACCTTTCCATGACACTTGATCTTTGTCCTGAAGAGATTCTTTCTTTGTGGAGGCTCTTGGGTTTGTGGTACTTGAAGGAAGACCAGCCTCATCATTAGACACACTCCTTCTGGTTCCAAGTCTCTAGCACCAACATTGTCTTCTTTCTTATCTTCTTGGACAAGTTGTGCTCTCCTCTCACCTTGGTTATTGTTTCTCTTCTCAGGGCATCTTCCTGCATGGTGTCCCATTTGGTTGCAATAGAAAAACTTCAATGGTCCATTACCTCTTCCTAAATTTGTCCTTCCTCTATTGAAAGGTCTTCTTCCTCTATAGTTTCCTCTTGAATTAGAGTCACCATTCTCCTTATCTCCTTGGTCAGGGGCCTTGCTGCTGTTGCCACTATTTTGTCCCTTGTTCCAAGAGTTGTTTTTGCCTCTAAAACTCTTCCCACTATCATTTCTCTTTCCTTTGACAAAATCCTACTTTCTCTTCCATTTTTCCTCTACCTTAAGGGCCATTTGATAGCACCTACTGATTGTGGTAGGGTAGTGTAGACTTAACTCTTCTTGAATGGATACTTTCAAGCCATTCATGTACCTTGCTAGCTTTTCTTCCTCATCTTCAGCCATATTGGTCTTCATGCACAATTTCAAGAACTCCTCAGTGTATGAGCCTACATCCATGTCCTTTTCTTTTAGACTTTTCTTCCTCCTATGGAGTTGTACCCCATAGTCCTCAGGTACATATGTCTCTTTGATCAATGCTATCATTCTATTCCATGAATTGATCATGTTCTTCCCAGTCTTCACCCTCTTTGTTTGGATGAAGTTCCACCAAGTTAGGGCTGCTCCCTTCAACTTGGATCTTGCTACCTTTACCCTCTACTTTTCAGGGATATCTCCACATTCAAAGAATGTTGTTAATTCCTCTATCCAATACAAGGCTAGATCAGCATTCATCTTGCCATTGAAAACCAGCAAATCTATCTTCTCCTCCATGGTTCTTCTTCCCATGGACTTCAAGGAATCTATGAAGGGTCTTTGGTCTATAGGGATATGCTGATTAGGATCATCCTCCTCTTCTTCACTCCCTTCTTCATTTTCAGACCCATCTTTGTCCTTGTCATCAAGCTTCTTCTCAAGTTCTTGAAGCCTCTTAGTTAAGGCCTTATTTGCAACCTTTTTCTCTCTCACCATCTTTGCTAACTCACTATTTGTAACCCTTGCAAGGATCTCCTCATTCTCAGGATCAGACATAGCTCTAATACCACTTGATGCAGTAGTGGTCAGCGGAAGCCTCCAACAGTGAACAATTTGGTGAGTTTGAATCCCTCAACACCCAAGGTGAAGGGCCTAGTGCTGAAATACTTATCACAAGTATCAATAAGAACTTGATTTAAGGCTATCACAACCCTACAAGACAATATCACCTAATCACTAGGCTTGTCAAAGTCCCAAGAACCAACAATCAAGAGTTTACTAAGGGGGTCTCCTTTAGCCAAATGACAATCAAACCCCAAGAAATGGAAACTAAGACTAGGGGTGGCCTACCAACAATGCTCTGGACTATTTACGTCCTATCCTTATAGTTCCAATGGTACTTTCATTCAAAAGCAACCCATAACACTCATATGCTTCACAACTTGAGGATTTGGCTTGTAGCCCTTCCTAGAGTGAAAATTGAGCATAACTTTGAAGTTTACCAAATGAGATGATGATGTGGTTAGGGATCCTGATACCCTTTTGGGGTTTACAAAACATGTTTTAACACTAAGAAATGGAAGTGCATGGAAGTCACTGCTGTTGCAAGGTTAGATTGAGCTAGTAGGCCTAATTAGGGCTCCAAATGCACTATAGGTTCCCTTTCTCCTATGCCAATGCACAAATTAGATAGGGAGGCATGTGTATATGTATAAAAAAAATGAGAATCCAAGTTTTCAGGCCTTGGAGAACCCCCAACCACAATCTAGGATGACTTTCCTAGTTACTTGACTGGTGCACACATAGAGATGTACACCTAGGGCTTGGTGGTAATCACACCTCTTTGCAAACCCACACTCCTAACCTTAAATTTATGAAAGTAAATTGATAAAGCTTGTATTCCAGCAAGGGGCTTCAATTTCCCATGGTGGAATGTGCCTAAACAATCAAGCCCTATTTGAAACCTGTTGCAAACCCTACAAACCAGGGTAGCAGTAAATAAAATTCAATAAATTCTAGTGTATGAAAGATAAATACATGAGAAAAACTGAAAATGAGAGAGAATTCAAGTCTTCAACCCTTGGGATTACTATCACATGCCCTTGCATCTGTAACTATCCGTACAGGGTTTTGAAACATGAAAATTGCAGAGAAATGATGGTTTTTGTATTGATAAATGACAAATTACATGTGTATATCCTATCACCAACCTATAAGGGCTTATATAGGATACTCCCAATGGTTACATGAGTGGTTTGAACCAACTAGCCATTTGGGAGGGTTAATTACAATGCTTTGACAACTTTTAGAAAGTTGCTTGACAACTTTGACAATTTTGCATTTTTTGGAAATCTAGTGACCAAAATTGGTCCTAACCTTAGCCAATGATCCAACATGGATCAAAGACCTCAAAAAAATAAAAAAACCTAAGATCCTAAGATTAGAGACCCATTGACCACTTTTGACCATAGCTAGCCAAGGGTTATAATTGTGCCAATCCTGGAGTTAGGCCTTACAACTTGGTCTAGGTGCCTGATAAGAAACTCTAAGACTCTAGATGTGTTTAGGATCCTTAGTGGTGTTGTTTGATGATTGAAGAGTAGGTGCTCCTGCACCATACAAGCTCAAAAGAGGAGATGACTACTTATTCCCTGTTGAAATTGGTCATTACTGTTGCACAAGTTCATGCAAGAAACTTTGACCTTAGAAACTGAACTACAAATAATGAATTTGAAGCCTTATAACACTAGAAGCTATTTTTATAATAAAAAATTTGTTGTGAATCATTTTTGTGTAGATGTCACATTCCTCCATCACCCATAGCAAGAATATCATAGGGCTAACTATGCAAATGAATTTGAAGCTAGGAAAAGGCTTTGGTCTAGGTTCACACTAAGGCAAATTGTCACCCTGAAAGCACCGATTGATACTAAAGGGGTCGAAAGTGATGAAAATGAATATGTCATGGATCCCAGATATGTTAAGCTAATTGAGTGTATACCTATCATAGAAATTGACTGGAGCAAGAGAGAAGAGGAGGATGTTAGGGTTAGGACTCGTGATGTAATAAAAAGAACAGAACAATGGATGACAGATAAAAGAAAGGAGAAACTGTACAAGGCTAAACAAAAATTTGAAGGAGATTCAATAGATCCAAAAGTTTAGTCCCGACCCATATGTACTGATGAAATTGAATAATTGTATCATGTAGGAAAAATAGAGCCAAAAGAAAAAAAATCCCTAAAGAACAAGAGTCGATTACCACACAGTCGATTGTGAGGATTGCCCATTTTAGAAGCAGAAAGAAGAGAAAATCCACTAAAGTACCTAACATTGTGATAGACCTAAAAACAATCGAGAGTGAAAAAGAGAAAGAAAGGCAGCCAACCATGGATACATCTAAGGGAGGTCCAACAGTTGAAGGTAAACATGTACACTAGTACAATTTGCACCTATTTTCGACAGACTATTGGTCAAAATTTCTACCTAAATTGGTTGAATACTCGACCAACTAATTGGTCGCTATTTTTCTCATCAAAATTTTAACATATCTCTTTAATCGTAGAATGTTTGACGCTAATCTTGGTCGAAAATGACATTAGCAAGTGGTGGTATATTCGTAAAAAATTTGACCAATGTTGGTCGAAATACTTGGCCTGTCTAACCAGGATGCGAAAACCACGACGATCATATTTTGACTAAATGGAATCACAATATAAACCAATATTGGTCAAAATATTTGGCCGCTCTGACCAGGATGCTAAACCCACGATGCCACAGTTCGACGCAAAATGGTCAATTTTTAGACCAAAATGTTTTAAAAAAACAAATGAAGATAAATATCCAGACTAATCACCAATGGCATCCTGATCGGTGATTAGTCTAGATATTTATCTTCAAGTGCCCACACTCGTTCTTCTGCTTGTTGCTAGCAGGTCCTTGCTCATTCTATTTTCTAGACTGCTTTGGGCTCTAGTAATCCATCTACTTGTTGGGGATGCTAGTGGTGCTGCAGGCAGAGTCTTTAATCAGTCCTTAACCTGATGAGTCCTCACATTATCAAATTTTCAAGTCTTTCTTGAGAAAATCACCCATCTCAAAGGATGTGGACCTAATGGCACTAGCCCGTTATACCCAAGGATTTAGTGGAGCTGATATTACAGAGATTTGTGAGTGGGCTTGCAAGTATGCTATTAGAGAAAATATTAAGAAGGTGAGTTTCAATTGTGGCAGATTTTGCAAACTAGATTTGGTTATGAATTTCTTAATGCTTTTATTTGAACTGGTGTGTTAGAATTTTACATTTTTTGATTCAATTTTCCTCAACTTGTATCTTATTATTTCAATTTGTCATGTTCTCTTTCCTCTACACTTTTATAGGATATTGAACGTGAAAGAAAAAGAAGTGAGAACCCTGAGGCAATGGATGAGGATGATAGTGATGAGGTAGCTGAAATAAAGGCTGCTCATTTTGAGGATTCGATGAAATATACCCAAAGAAGTGTCAGTGATGCTGATATTCAGAAGTATCAAGCCTTTGCACAACACTACAACAATCTCGAGGCTTTGGTTATGAATTTTGATTTCTAGATAGACCTTTTGGTGCTTCAAATGTATTTTCTACAACAAATAATAAAGATGATGATGACTTATACAGGTTGCGCATCCACATCCACATCTGATATAAAATTTATTATTATAAAGTCTTGTTATGAAAATCTATTTTATATTACTCTATATTATTCTGAAGCCTTGTTATAGAAATTTGTTTTATATTAATCATCAGAATTAGTTAGCAAATCTTCTTCTTTGTTTCTAAATTCATGAATGATTCTATTTTCTGGAGTAAATAGCATATGTAACAAATAAACATGAAATAAAAAACAAATACCTACCTCTAAGTACAACTCCAAATGAATGAATAAAAGAAGAAAATGATAACGTTGATTGGGTATCCAATAAATTAAACAGTTTAATCATGCAAACAGATGTGGATGTGGATGTAGAACCTTATGCTTTTACTACTAAGTCTTTGTTTATCAGGCATACTGATTATAAGTACTTGAGGTATCAGGTTATTGATACATCCCTAGTATTTTCATGCATTTAATCTTATAAAATCATTAATTCTTAAGCATTAAGCATAGTAATAGGCCAATCTTCATTGTCTTCCTTGTGGGGGACATTGGGAAACATGTTTGATATAGTCATTTGGTTATGGTTAGGATAGTTCCAGTCAAAATACTGAAAGGGACATAACAAATATGAGGGTTTCATGACCAAGAGCAGCATGGATTCAATACAAAATGCAATCATAGTCATTTATGCATCAATTAAGTTGATAACAATTGGTGAGGCAAGATAAATTAAAAAAAATCATTTTATAAACAAGGAGCAGTTGGAGAAAAACTCTTTTGTTTCTTCAATGTCTTCTCCACCGTATAATGATGGTGTGAGACATCTTTCCACTAGGATGCCCTATCTGAATACAATTCCCACACTAGAATGGAATCCCTTCATAATCTAGAGGCTGTTCCCAACACCCTTTCCTAGTTTTAAGTAATTTTATATGATCACTAGCACATTTCATGCATGGATGAGAAACAATATCCAAAGTTTCTAGATTATGAGAAGAGGTATGAGTGGTGGCCAAAGAAGGGATATTTGTGAAGGTTTTATAGATGTAGGTTACTAAATCATCATCTCTACATTGGTGCTCAATCTAGAAACCCTTGTATGTATATAGCCACTCTAGTAAATCACCACATCTAGAAAATCTCCACAAAAATCCCTTATGGCCTCCACTGCATATATGTCTTCTCAGAATCTAAAAACTCCCCATCATTGATTCTTATCAATGTACCAATTTGGATAGTAAGTCTAATTTAATTTGTCCGTGGACTGAGACCTTAAATTATTGATCTTTTCTTTGTTTCAAGAATAGTTTAACATTCTCTACTTGACAGGGCCAACCACATGAAGGTGGAAGCTCATTTGGCCCCTCCTAGGAGCCTCTTATGACCCTTTATGACATTTTAAGACCTCTAAGATGTATTCTTAGGGATTGTAAAGGGTCATAAGGGGTCCTGGGACACAACAACTAAGAAACATAATTGTAGGCATCATGGTCACATTTTTTTGGAGACAACGTAATTGAGTGGTATACCCAGACGATGTAGAGCAACTTTTTCTCCTCTGGTTCTAAGTTGACATTGTGGGATCCAAAGACCATAGATAAGGAATAAATTTAGAGAGCAGAGGAGGGCCATAATGACAAAAATAATACAAGAAAAACCTCAAGTTAAATGAGGCAACTGTAAACATTTTAATAGATTTTTATTATTAAATACTAAAATTTGCATATACTAGTGTTCTAAGCCCCCTCATTACATGATTTATTATTGTAAGCCCCCTTTGACTTACGCATCTAGAAAATGAAACTACAACCTATTGGGATTGAGACAAACCTTATAAAAAAAAAACAAGGAAGAAGGATCGCTTGCCAACATCTGTTGAATACATTTATTGGAGGACCTTGTATTCATGAGCAGATGTTGGCAAGTGATCCTTCTTAGCTGCTATTGTTTTATAAGGTTTGTCTCAATCCCAATAGGTTGTAGTTTCATTTTCTAGATGTGTAAGTTAGAGGGGGCTTACAATAATAAATCATGTAATGAGGGGGCTTAGAACACTAGTATATGAAAATTTCTTTATTTAATAATAAAAATATATTAAAATGTTTGCAATTGCCTCATTTAACTTGAGGTTTGTCTTGTATTATTTTGGTCATTATGACCCTCCTCCGCTCTCTAAATTTATTCCTTATATATGGTCTTTGGATCCCACATTGTCAAATTGGAATCGGAGGAGCAGAATTTGCTCTATATCGTATGGGTATACAACTCAATTATGTTGTCTCCAAAAAAATGTGACCATGATGCCTACATTTATGTTTCTCAACTATTGTGAAATCTACATTTATGTTTCTCATCTCTCTGCAGTACTCTTCTTTAATCTGTGTTCGACGATAAGCATCTTCTTCTTCTTCCTAATTGTAGCTAGAGCTTCCTTTTCATTAGGATTCAACTCCACTTCCCCCATCCCATCGTCCTCATCACCCTTAGTTGCCACCCTAAGCCCTTCTTCCCTCTCTAGTTGTTCAAGCCTCTGCAAGATATCTGGATCAATAAAGTTTGCAACATTGTGTCCATCCATGATCTTGGGAATATCATATTATTTCCACTCTTCATTTTCCAAAATATACCGCTTCTTCAAGCTTGTAGAGTAAACTCCAGCCCCACCATTTTCATTCTCAATATCCTTCTCCAGCTTCATGGCCTCCTTGGAAGCACGTCCCCTAGCATCCAAAACAACTTGAGGAGGGGAATGACGAGGATATTGATGCTCCACTTAGCCGTTACCATAACGGCTAAGCAGAGCATCAATATCATCGTAATTCCTCTCTCTCTCTCTCTCTTGTGCTAGGTCTAACTTATATAATCAAATGTTGGTCCAAACTCTCTCAATTGTTTAATTAGTCTATATTTATATAAAAAGATTATATCTTTATGTAGTAATGAATTAAATAAGATTTGAATAGGATTAATAGGAGTTCACATTTTTATGGGAACATATCATTCAATTGAGCATTAATGCCCATCTATATCTAGTGAGATGAACATAACTCATGTACCTCATGCTAGTGCGCTTGGATTAGACTAGACATTATCCAACCGCCTATGAGGGTTGTCACTATTATTAATTTCAGCATTCTAGACTTGGGCCTTTGATCTTTGAGCACTTTATATAAATACACTCTATTTGGATAATGTCTAGTCTAATGCAAAATAGTGTATACAAGGTATCCAAGCACACTAGCATGAGGTACATGAGTTATGTTCATCTCACTAGATATAGATGGGCATTAATGCTCAATTGAATGATACGTTCCCATAAAAATGTGACCTCCTATTAATCTACAAACTCTCATGCTAAACAACTACAAAATAAAGTCAACATAGTTCCTTTAACACAACCAAAGTTAAAATTAAATTATCTCTATCCCTAAGATAAACTAAGTAGCCTTCATATGTTTTATGTCAAATCTTCCTTCCTTCATGGTCATATGATATTGTTTTGATCATATATTGATCGTATTGTAATCAAATTTTGAATGTAAACCTTAATGACAATGATAAGCCTTAAATGGAAATGATTGATAGTAGATTGGGGCTCACTTGAGCCATAAACATGAAGAATTATTGTAAAAAATGATGTAAACCATATATATGCGCACTTGAGGCAAAGATAAGTTACGTCATATCTATATTAAAATATTAGTTACAATATGAAAATACTAAAATGACTAATTCCTGAGCTCATCTCCACATATGGTCGCAAAAAAGATATGCGATTACAATATAGAGAAGGCATCGTAAAAATATAATTTTGACATTTGCCCTAGCCTGACATGTTTTGCACTCAAATCCTTCATCGCGGATAAGTGGAGATGGGTGGATAGATGCAGATGAGTTGTCATCGACCCAACTAAAGTATCCACAACCATTAGTTCTTATAATATAATGAATAGTATTTACATTAGAAACATTAAATATATACACATTAGCAACCTTTTTTCTATTTGGGCAACACCAAAATTGTCATCTAGGGTTGCTCTGTGTCTATGACGTCTTCAACACACACTGTTCACCACCACATTGATAGTTTGGCACATTGACAAGAGCCATCGAGCCTATATCAATAATGCATTGCACCATCGTTACTACATTTATTACATAAATATTATAACATATAATCATATGATTATAATAATCACACATTCACCACTATTGTTCTATTATAGATTCAAGTACTTAAAAAATGTTTGCAATCAATGGTTTGAACAAAGATGCCATTCTAGGGCACATAGGCACACAACTCCATTTTAGCTCCCAAAAAGATCTTTTCATTAAAATAATGAAAATTTGACATGCAAAGTCCCTAATTTATGTGCCTATATTTGAAACTTTTTTCCCTGGCTCCAACAAGCTACAACACTAAGGTGCATTGTTGATAATAGACCAATTTGCTAAGGGTAGGGTCTCAAGGTGGGGTCTTTCTATGTTCTTTTCAATCTTCATTCTAAAAAGATCAAGTTGTCTTCAATACCCATCATGTCCTTTTCAATCTTTATCATGATCAATCTACCTTAACAGAGACAACACAAAACACTTTCCTAAATCTCCTCACTAGACTATTGAATCTGTGGATATTATTCTTGATGCTGAAGTAAATCAAGAATGTGAAGTTGAAGCAATTACATCAAGCTACAAATTATGAAGGCTGGAATTTTGAAAATTTGAAAATATTCATTAATTGAGCATCATAAGGAGGCTGAATTATCTCCTCTAATGGCGGACTGTGTTATTTGAAGGCTGCAAACTATTAAATAATAGCAATGATTTGTTTTTAAGGGATTGTGTTTCATTGTGGAGGTCACATTTTGACCAAGGCTTCATTTTCAACAAAGGAGGTTCACGCCACCCTTTTTCATCCTTCACATTGCAATATGGGAGCCAACTAGCTTCAACCAACTCCTAACATGACCACCTGGCTATGTGCGTTTCATGTATTGTGAAGATTTGACATCCCAAGGACATGTGCGGTTACTGTTGGATAGCTGGCGAAGTTTTTAGAAATTTGAGAAATATTATTGTTATGGGAGCAACTAACTAGCCAAATAGTATTGATCTAACACTCAAAAGGTTTGGAAGGTTCGACAGGGAGATTGATATTGGGGTTCCAGATGAAGTAGGTAGGTTGGAAGTGCTTCACATCCATACAAAGAATACGGAGCTCTCTGATGATGTACATATATTGGGGCCTTATTTTTTGTACTTCTATATCTAATGTTAAGCAGTTCTTGGATTTTGAAAGCATTTATTAATCAAGTGCAATAAAATGATCAAGAGATGGTTTAATCATTAAGAGTCACAACTCCCAAGAAATAGAGCATCATGATTACATATAGAGAAGCCATCAAAAGTGCACTATAAATGAACAAAAAAAACTAGAGGATAAAAAAGATGTTACAGGTTTGCATCACACATGCTTAAGGAAAAAGTTCCTAATACAACTGAAGAGAGTAATTAATATGGAAATTAAATCAAATGTACGCAACATATGGCATTAATTTTCAAAGATAGTGACAATTTAAAAGAATTGGAAAAATACAGTGTACAAGCAATGATAGTGTGCCATGGGAAGTCACAATAAGTATGAACCCATAGAAGATTTTCATTGTTTCCTAAAAGAGGATAATTTTTAGAGTGAGATTTAGCTACATAGAGGTGATGTTCTCATAAATTTTGGTTTCTTTTATTCAAAAGAGGGTTTGTTTTTTGAGTTAATTGGTTTATGAGAACATCACCTCTATGAAAAAGGGTTTAGGTGAACATCACCTCTATGAAATGATTTAAATACATAGAGGTGATGTTCTCATAAACCCTTTTTAATGAATTTGAAAGAGGTAGATGTTCTAAATAAAATATTAGCAAGATATTTGTTTTAGTAGTTTGAGTTTTTGTGCGGAACCCAGATTCTTCATTCATTACCATGGGATATTTTCTAACAGAGGATAGAATAGATGGATTAGTATCTCTTATATTTTTTTCTTCTGGGACATGTAAAATGAAATCTTAAAATGCAATCAAAACTATCCCAGGGCTGTGACAAGATTGGTCACCAGTCAATTCTGGCATGGTTTGGGTCTTTGTGTTTAAACTTCCCAAAGGGCTCATTAAGACAGTCACCTTGACTTAATTTAAATTCTTGGACAGAGTATCCCTCAAAGGAATTTTTAATCTTTTGAAGCTGAATCAGTGATCATAGAGTATTTTTAATCTTTTGAAATCTTTTACAAATTTGAGCAATACGAAAAAAAAATAGTGCAGGTAGCAATATAAATAAGAACATACAAAAGAAATATATAACTCAAGATGTGACCTGAGTGGAAACCCTTGTAGGGAATAAAACCACTCGCTAGTTTGCCTCACTATCTTATCTTGTAATATCCTTTGTACAATGCCTCACTGGCTGATTGTTTGTCTCACTGACAGTTCTATCTCACTAACAGTCTTTCTTATATGCCTCACTAAACTTTTATTGCCTCAGTGACTTTATCAATGCCTCATTGGCCTTTTACAACTTTATAATTTTTATTTCTCAAATACAAAGTATTATTTCTATTTCATTTTAATATAGTCTTTGGTCTTGCATCATCTAAGACTCAGAGAGAAAGTTTACATCAAATACATCATAATATATATATATATATATATATATATATATATATATATATATATATATATATATATATATATATATATATATATATATATATATATAATACTATGAAGTATTTCAAAATTGCAGTATATAATAGAGCACTAAAATTGCAGTAGAATAAATTATAAAAAAATACATTCCTTTCTTATCTTTTGAAAGATATTTCTTTTCAGTAAAACTCTCTACAATGAAGAGAAAAAGAATAATATATTTATATAGCCTTTCACCTTTGATCTGAAAATAAATCCTTTTCAAAAATTGAATATCATGTCTAACTGTGATGTAGGAGCATCTCAGGTCCTTGGCAATCCTGTGTCACCAAAAACATATTTGAGTTTGTTTGTGTTGTGCGGTTCTTGCTATGACCGAGTTGGTTCGGTGTTGGTTGTCTCCTTTGTTCGTCGGTGTTGGTCGGTTATCTCTTGGAGTGGTCAGTTATTTCTCTGATGCTCGATGATGCTTGTCTAGAGCTCGGTTGGCTTTGCTTACCGATGGGTTTCTTTTGAGTTTCTATTGAGGTCGACTGATGCATTGATTATGGGTCACAGATTTAATGCTGGTATCCATCATTGGGAAGTGTGTGGTCCTAGATTTGACCGTTTCTTCTATTGATTGTGGATTTGAAGGTTGACTCAGTTCGGTAGACTCTTGTATAAGTATAGCTGGTTGGTTAGAGTTTTAGGAGGCAATTTTGATAGAAGATAGAAGATAGAAGATAGAATTTTGGAGATTATCTACAGATCCTCGCATGTTTGAGGACTTCTGTAATTCATTTTAATATCTAGTCGTAATTGGAAAGGCCTTACAGCCCGGCATGTATGAATCAATTACATTAAATATATGAATGATCCTGTATTTTATCTCTCCCACTGTATTATTTTTTCTTCCGCATGTTGTTGAGCAGGGTGGATCTGGTTAGGGTGTGCCATCCTTTGGCCCCTACCATCCTACTTTACATCAGGTGGTATTAGAGTGAGATGAGATATGGATCTAGGTTTGTGGATCTAGGTTTGTAGGTTCCTTCTTGGGAAGCCCTAATTGATTTGTTGTGGGGTGGTAGATTGCGATATGACTTGCAATTGTAGAGGGTTTTCAAGATGGTTCATGGGAGGTGAGATGCAGATCCAGGATTGGTAGACATGTTGAGACAAATTGCTGCTAGGTTAGAAGCTATTGAAATAGCCCAGAGAAGAGGTAGACATCTTGAAGATGTTAGTGATGATGAGGTTGAGGAAGAATAAGAAAATGCAAAACCTACACCTATGATGGATTAGGGTGAAGAAATATTTTTGAAGGCTTTGACAAGTCTGAAGTCTACACCACATTTCAATCCTCCTGAGTATGGTGGAAAGCTAGATTCTGATGAATTGGTAGATTGGATCATTGAGATGGAAAAGTATTTTGAATATGAGAATGTACCTAAAGACAAGAAAGTGAAGATTGAAAGCACAAAGTTGAAAAGTCATGCATCCTTATGGTGGGAACATCTGCAGCTAGACATAAAAAGGAAAGGAAAAAAATAAATCAAGGTATGGAATAAAATGGTGAATAAATTGAAAGGAAAGTTCTAGACATGATGAAGATGATGTGGAAAGAATATTTAGATACCTAAATGGTTTGAGAGTTTCCATCCAAGAAGAAATTAGCTTGGTTAAGTTGGAAAGCATTGAAGAGGCTTATCAATTTGCATTGAAAGTCGAGGAGAAATTGAACAAGAGACATGAACAAAGACAAAGAGGTAGAGGTGGTAGATTCCCTAGAGGAAGAGGTAGGTCCTACGGAGAAAATAGTAGATCTGAACCTAAAAAGACAAATCTGGATAGAGGCAAGGCCGAGTGGAAAGGTGAAAGTTCATCTAGGGGAAGAGGCAGTAATTACCGAGGTGGTTATAGCAGAGGAAGTTTCTGAGGAACTTGTTACAATTATGGAGAAGAAGCACATAGATCCTTTGAATGTACACATGCAAGTAAGAAGGCTGGTAACAGTAGGAATCCTTTGGTGCAAGAAGAGTCACCGAATGAACCTAAGAAGGAAAGTAACTTGATGGTAAGAAGGGCACTATGGAATGAAAGTAAAAAGGAAGATCCAGTTAGGAAAACTTTGTTCAAGACTAGATGTAGAGTTTCTGACAAAGTTCGAAAGGTAATCATTGACAGTGGTAGCTCAAAGAATCTGGCATCTGAGGAGATGGTCACAAAATTAAATTTGAAAAGGTTGGAACATCTGAAGCCCTATCAAATTTCATGGATCAAAGATGAGCATACACTCCTGGTAAACCTTGGAAATATGATAGACATGCTATATATTTTGTTGGGTAGACCTTGGAAATATGATAGACATGCTATATATGATGCGAGATTGCAAAAGTATACTATTGTGGTTGATGGAAGAAAACAAATCTTGTTACCTTTGATGGAAGAACCTATTAGCAATGTTTGCACATCTATGAAATTTTGTTTGATGGAAGGAAGAAAGTTTGTTAAGGATTTGAAAAAATGATGTATGTTTTGCTGTGATTCCTAACAAACTGAGTAAGACAATAGAGGATAGTGTTCCTAAGGAGATTGATAAGTTACTCACCAAGTACAGAGATATCATTTCTGATAAGGTACCTGATGGTTTTCCATCGAAGAGAAGCATTGATCCTTGTATGGATCTAATCCCTGGAGCTAGTTTACCAAACAAGGCACCTCATCGGTTGACACCTATCAAGAATCAAGAATTGAACTGATAGATTCAAGAGTTGCTAGAGAAAGGTTTGATTAGAGAAATTTTGAGTCCTTGTGTAGTACCTACGGTATGGCACATAAGAAGAATGGAGAATGGTGAATGTGTACTAATTGGAGAGCAATCAACAAGATAACAGTGAAGTATATGTTTCCTATACTGATAATGGATAGTTTGACTGGAGCAAAGTATTTTACCAAGATTGATTTGAAAAGTGGGTATCATCATATCAGAATCAGAGAAGGTGATGAATGGAAGACTGATTTCAAGACAAAATAAGGTTTGTATGAGTGGTTGGTTATGGCTTTTGGTTTAACTAATGCACCACATACATTTATGAGATTGATGAATGAAGTTCTGAAGAAATTCTTGGGTAAGTTTGTGATTCTATATCTTGATGATATTATGATGTTTAGTAAGATTAGAGAAGAAAATTTTTTGCATGTTAGACAAGTTTTGTAGAGATTAAAAGAAGAAAAGTTGCTGATAAATCTGAAAAAGTGTTCATTTATGAAAGAAGAGATTGTGTATTTGGGAATTGTTATTTTAGTTGATAATTTAAAAATGGATCCTGAGAAGGTTGAAGCTATTATGAATTGGCCTACATCTGAAAATGCTAGTGAGGTAAGATTATTTCATGGATTGGAAAATTTTTACCAAAAGTTCATTATAAATTTCAGTTCAATTTGTAATGATATGACTGAGACTATGAGAGGAGACAAAAGATAATTCAAATGGACACATGGAGCTGATAAAATTTTTGTGACTCTAAAGTAGAAGGTTGTTGAATTGCCTATTTTGGAATTGCCTGATTTCAATAAGGTATTTCAAGTAGAATGTGATGCAAGTGGTAGTGCAATTGGAGCCGTGTTGAGTCAAGAAGGTAAACCTGTTGCTTTCTTTAGTGAAAAGTTGAATGATGCTAGAAGGAAATATTCTGTGTATGATCAAGAATTCTATGCTATTGTTCAAGCCTTGAAGAAATTGAGACATTTTTTGATGCCGAGTGAATTTGTGTTGTATACTGATCATAAGGCTTTACAGAATTTGGGTAGTTAGAATAAGTTGAATCAGAGACATATGAAATGGGTTGAGTATTTTTAGAGTTATACATTTGTGATAAAGCATAAGAGTGGAGTCACTAACCGAGTTGTTGATGCATTGAGTAGAAGATCTTTGATGACCGAGATGAAAATACAAATTCTTGGTTTTGATGAGATGAGAGATTCTTATGAAGTTGATCTTGATTTTTCTGAGCCGTGGAGAAAGTGCAGAGAACCTATCCAAGATCAACCGAGTACTAAATGGGAAGAATATTTTATTCAGGAAGGTATGTTGTTTAAAGGTATTCAGGTGTGTATACTGAGAGGACCAATGAGAAATAATTTGATAAAGGAGAAATATAGTAGTGGTTTGGCTGGACATTTTGGAATTGATAAGACATTGAATTTTCTTAAGGATAATTAATTTTGGCCTCAGTTGTATAAAGATGTTCATAAATTTGTGAAAAGTTGTGGAGTTTTTCAAGTTGTAAAAGGAGTAACTTGTCAAAATACTAGATTGTATATACCGATTTTTGCTCCTGAGAAACCTTGGATTGACATTAGTATGGATTTTGTTCTTGGCTTACCGAAGACAGTAAGAGGTGATGATTCTATATTTGTTATTGTGGATAGATTTTTTAAAATGGCACATTTTCTACCATGTAGAAAGACATCAGATGCAGTACATGTAGTAGATCCTTTCATTAAGGAAATTGTTTGATTACATGGATTACCAAGGAGTATTATCTCTGACTGAGATAGTAAATTTGTTGGATACTTTTGGAAGAGTCTTTGGAGAAAGTTTGGCACTAAGTTGAAATATAGTTCTACATTTCATCTACAAATTGATGGATAGACAGAAGTACAATAATTCAGTGAATAGGAGTACCGGGAAAATATCTTTTGAGATTGTAAATGGCATACAACCAAGAGGTATATCTGATTTGAGAGACATTGATGATGAAAGTAAGAGAATTGTTGGAGGAGTAAAATTTGCTAAGTATATGAAGATATTGTATGAAGATGTGAAATACAAGCTGGAAAAGAGTAACCAAAAATAAAAAGACAGAGCTAATAAATCAAGGAAACATAAGAATTTTGATGTTGGTGATGAAGTGATGGTTCATTTGAAGAAAGGTTGATTTCCTATTGGAACATATGGGAAGCTGAAGATAGATAAGTTTGGACCTTGCAAGATTTTGAAGAAATTTGACAGTGGAAATGCATATGAGATTAAGCTACCTAAGGACATGGATATATCACCTATATTCAAAATTGCTGATTTGTATGAGTATCATGAACTTGATGAAGGATGGAAGTACCAACAAAGTATCCTAAGAAGTAGAATGAAGAAGTTGAATAGATTTTGGAGCAAAGATTTGGAAAAAGAACAAGAGGAAAACATTATATGGAATATCTGGTAAAGTGGAAGAATAGACCAATTAAAGATAGTTCATGGATTTCATAGTCTAAGTGGGATGCAGCTTGGATCATACCTGCTAAATGATTTAGAGAATCATTTCAAAATAACCCTAGGTGTCTGATGCAGGAGCATCTCGGGTCCTTGGCAATCTTGTGTCACCAAAAACATATTTGAGTTTGTTTGTGTTGCTTGGTTCCTACTTTGACCGAGTTTGTTCGGTGTTGGTCGGTTTCCTTTTCTTGCTAGTGTTGGTCAATTATCTCTTGGAGTGGTTGGTTATTTCTCTGATGCTTAGTGATGCTTGTCTAGTGCTCAGTTGGCTTTTCTTACCGACGGGTTTCTTTTGAGTTTGTATTGAGGCCGACTTATGCATTGATTATGGGTCACAAATTTAATGCTAGTATCCATCATTGGGAAGCACGTGGTCCTAGATTTAACCATTCCTTTTTTTGATTATGGATATAAAGTCTGACTCAGTTTGGTAGACTCTTGTATAAGTATAGTTGGTTGGTTAGAGTTTTAGGAGGCAATTTTGATAGAAGATAGAAGATATAATTTTGGAGATTATCTACAGATCCTCGCATGTTTGAGGACTTCTGTAATTCATTGTAATTGACTGGTTAGAATAATATCCTAGTAAACCAAGGATTGGACATCCTCTAACAGTGATTCATTACTAAAAATCATCATATATTTACTTAGAGCATCATGCTAGACTTCATTTAATGTATCAATCCGGGAACGTGAACTTGAGATGATGGCTGCAAAGTTTATGCTTTAGTTCTTCTCACAAGTCATTACTATGAAGGTAAAAACTATTGCTATAGGATATTTGTATTGGAAACTAAAACTATAGACTAAATCTCATCTTTAAAGGAAACAAACTTAATAGTAAATAAATTATGCTTTAGAATAAACCTATGCTGCAAGGAACAGTCAATGGTTCTACTACCAGTGGCTGGAGGAGCAATAATTCTTAATAACTACAATGAAACTTAACTGAATTCTACTTAAATTGGAACAAGGGATTCATCTCCTGTGTGGGCCCCCATGGAAGTATGAATGAATTATAACTCAGAGATTGAAACAAAGAACTATCATATATTCATTCAACAAAACATAGATACAATACAAGATATCAAAGTATTTTCTCTATTGATGGGTTTCAGTATCAATTCCTCAAAATGTCTAACTAACTTGGAATCATCAACCCCAGCTTATTTAAAAGCAACTAAGAAAAAAAAATTCCTACAAACTAGGTCCTTCATTACATAGTATAATAACTTCAGCTATAGGAACGACAATATCATGAATGCAAGAAGATAAGCCACAATAAGTGCTTTGAAAATATAGGATGCTTGGCAACTAGATTGTCTTGGACTGAATCAGCTATGAAAGAAGTGGAGCTATAATGAATTCTAAATCCATTATTCACCATGAAAGACCCACTCATCCTTAAGTTTGCACTCCTTGGTGACTTATTCTTTCCTGCAAAAGGTTATCATAACAGAATCCACAACACAAATCCAAGGCAAAGATTATAATAAGTTTTCCTATTTTAATGTAGCCTTGTCAAATAGCTGCAGGAGATCTACCCATTAAAGCTAGAGAAGGAAGATACAAGATTTTATCATATTATTCATTAATCTATATATACATTTTCAGTCTTGTCCTTAAGTTTCATAAGTATCAAATATACATATGACTAAAGCTTATAAACATAAAAGACTGCATATTGTTCATGAAAAACCATAAATTATTCAAGTCTAAACTTAGAAAACCATAGACAAAATATTCCATTATCCTGACTCATCATTCCCCCCAGCATAACTATTTGCTGGTCCCACAACAAATAAATTCTTTAACCTGGCTATCAACCTATAGTTAGTAGTTGTTCTCTAACTAGTTTCTCCCTCTACATGGCTCTAGTAGAATCCTTTTGTTTCCCTATGTTTCTTCCACTTGTGCTTTTCCTTCTGCATATCAAAACTATCTAGATTTTCTGAGTTTGCAAGTAAAGGAGATATTAACAATGGAGGTTGAAAAGTTAATGGTATTCAGAAACTCTCTCTCTCTCTCTCTCTCTCTCTCTCTCTCTCTCTCTCTCTCTCTCTCTCTTCCCAGTGAAATGTACCAGGGGGTGGTCCCACAAAAGTGTGTCCCACTTTTTTAGACATGCTGATTTTTGCTGAAATGACACATTTTTAATAAAATATGATGATTTAAGCCTTGAGAGGTTCCATTTGAAGGAATTAATTACAAATGGTTAGCTCAAAGCCTCTTAGATTAAAAAAATATTGATATAACATCTATACTCCTCATTCATACCTACAATGGAGTCTCCTTCGCACCTATTAAAATGCTGACAAAAAATCACTTCAACTTTAAGTTTTGTCACATCAAATGAATCTATTTTAAAAACCTATCTATCTAGTATGATTCTATTTGGAACAAGCTTTCTAATGAATATAATTTTAATACATATTGAGTTCATTATCACTTTTAAATATTGCTTTAATAAACATAGGTTGTTTGGTCATTCAACAACCTAGTGCTTCAAGACTTTGGGAAAAATAGTAAATTACAAAAAAAAAATTACAAAAAATATGTAGGAAAAGAGTATTTGTGTTACCTTTCTATTAAAAATGAAAAAATGAATTTTGATATACACAGATCAAGTTAGAGCGATCCAAGTGACCTTATGTCTAAATTAAAGTTACTGTCACTTTAGAACTTAATAAACTATGAAATATTGACCCAAAATGAATGAAACCAATTGCATCCTTTAGATATTGAAGTTACAAATATAATCTTGAAAGAATTACATCGTTATCACATTTTAAAAAAAAGTTATGTTGATCCAAGTGACTGTAACTCCTTAAAAACACATTTTTTCACACAAACCAATTTTTGAAGGAGAAGAAAAAATGAATTTAAATGAATTTTAATTTTTTTAGGAAAAATATATTTAGAAACTAGAAAGAAAATTCTAAAATACTCTAGTTTACATCATCTTCAAATTCCTAATAGTTTTGTAGCAACAGGTGTTCTAAAGTGAAGTTTTTTCATAGAATGTTGATCTCTCTGTCAAAGTTGGCCAAAAAGTGGGACACAACATTGTGGGACCACCCAGGGGGCACGTTGGTTTGCCATAGCAAAATTGAGAGGTGAATGTGGCTCTCTCTTGCTCATTTCTCTAGACAAACTATTCCAGCACCACTAAATGGCATTTCTAGCCTCAGGTAGTTCAGAATCCACCATTTGCTCATATTCATTAAAGGCCTCTTTTCTCATTGGATAAATGATCTTGCTACCTGAGTCAAAGGGGGCTATTCTTAACCAATTTTAGAAGAGGGTTTTAGGATCCTTGGCTTCTGGTCTTAGGAACAAAGGAGTATCTGATTCAAAATCTCTATATACCTTTGCTTGAGCATCCCAACTAATTTCATTCTATATCTAGGACATGAGGGCTCGGAGTTGAATATCCCTGACATAAAGCAAGGGATTCCAAACCCAGCCATTAGGGACTGCAATGTTATGGAGATACAATTCACATAATAAATTTTGAATGGCTGCAAGAGAGTTATGGAATGCTTGAGAAAACTAGGTAGGTTCTTGTAATGAAAAAGACCTATCCTATATAATACAGGTCATTTGATAGTTTATCAATTGTTCCTTAAGAAACAAGGCATAGACAGGTGATGGGGATCTACAACCCATCAGGTCAGGAATTAAAGATGTAACTTTGTCAAGTTTTTCACTTAATTGTTCTATCTTTTCCTCTTGAACAAGTGTTTCCTAATAATGAAGGTCTACTACCCTATTTATTTCTTTATGTTGCTTCTTCCATTGTTCTCTTTCAAAATTTAACTGCCTAGACAATTGGAAGATAACAAATAAAAAAGAATTTGAACTAGATTGATCTGCTATTGAACTAGGGCTAGAATTTTTTGCTGCTAGCGGAACAGATGACTTGCCATCATTATCACTTGTCTTCTTCAAAGGATCCATCTAGATAATCATAGCCCTCTTAGTGTTAGAGCATTGTTGAGCCAGTGAAGCTAATGTATCTAACCCTTTATTCAAGATTTTCTCGATAACCTCATTGACTAGGCCCATGTCAACATTTGGATTTTCCTTATAGAGATCTCTGTCTGCTGTAGGAGACTTTGCTACAGGAGAGAAAGTTGTTTCATCTGCTTCTCAGAGGTAACTGTCAGAATCATTACTTTCTAATTCATCTTCCAAAATATTCCTAGAGGCTGATCCTCTCCTTTGAAACACATAAGCATGCTCCTCTAAGCTGAAGTCATCTCCGACTATAATGACCTCAGGATTTACTAGCTTATCGAGAACTTGCTCTATTTTATCATTAGGATATTCCTCAAATGTATCCTGCTCCATAATTTCAGTCCACTGCTCACCCTGCTAAGAAGTTTTAGGTTGTAATTCAGCTTCTTGATGAATGTTTTCATTTTATTCTTCCTTCTGCCCAGAATCTTGCGTTATATTTGGCTCATCAACTAATATCTCAGTTGTTTTGAAATTTTTCCTAGCACTTCTTCTTAATGGAGTTTCCTCCACCTTTTCTGAAGCTTTTCTTTTTCTAGATGTGCTCTTGGCTACAGGAGATGCCTTAGCCCACTAACTAGTACTAGGATTAATTTTCTTTTTCTTACCCTTTAGGGAAACTGTTTCTACTGTAGGAGTAACTTCAAATTTTTCTATAGGAATCTCCGATTCCTCTTCATGAGTGGATTTTGAAGTAGAAGAATTAGTGGAATTAGGGGGATTAGAGGAATCAACCCTAGGTCTTCTTTTTGATGAACATTGTTCAACCTCAATAAAAAATTTCTTGACCCCTTTTGTAGTTTTAACCCTCTATCCCACTCTACGCCCTATTGGCTTAGGAGTAGGCTTCTTAAACCCATGCAACAAAAATTCCTCCCAGGAAATATCTAATTGCTCTCGTAAATCTTTTTCCACTATCAAATTGATTAGACAATGGTGAGAGATGGAATTTCGTTTGCCCTCTTGGACAATAACAACTTATTTTGATAGAATACCAAACACAAAACTAGGGACATTGATAGGTCTGTTATTATGTCTTAAACAACTCAAGAATTTGAAGTGAATGACATGCAGGAATGAGTGCCTCCCTTCATAGGTGAAATACCTAATAATATAAACCACACATTGTCTAAATGGCTCAGAAAGAGATAGTTGAAATGTACCTTGTTTCCTATTAATTTCAAGTGGCGGGTCTGTATGAAGAGTGAATTGAGCTCTAGAAGAAGTTGGGTCAAGATTCTCTGCAAATTCTTCACCCTCAAGCGGTAAACCCATGACCTCCACCAAAACTGATTGAGAAAATTGCACCTTTAGTCCTTTCACTGAAGCCACTCCTTCCTTTAAGGAGCTAAGAAATTGAAGTGCAACCTCGTCATCCCAGCTGGTCAATTTATGAACATACTCTATCCAACCCCTCACTTGGAAATACGGTCTACAATTCTGATCTTCAAGAAAAACATTATGCATAGTAGGGTCTCTTCTGATGAGGTCTCCACCCATTCGTCTTGTTCTGAGATACCCAAACAAACTTGTAGGAGATAAAACAGACAACCAAATTTTTGGCCGAGAAAGCTTTAAAAAGGTAGGTTGCAGGATGATTCAAATTTGGAAATATTTTAGCAAAGCAGCTCAAGAAATGAAGTTATGAGTAATATAAATGCAAATTTCCATATTATCATTCATAATTGCTCATAAGTACACTCCGCAGAACTTGTACTAAATATATCTTGCCAACTTAGTTTATATGTGCGAGAGATAACACATAATGCCATAATTTTCAAAAGTGTCAAATCATGATTTCAAAAGTGTCTAATCATGAATAAATATAAAAATTGTAGAAATATAATGACAAAAAATTAATAAACTTCCCCCCCCAGCTAAAGGATTGCAAGTGGGCCCTCACTTGCAGCAATGACAAGGCATACGGTAAAATAAAGAAATAAATTAAAAATTGCATACCTTGAAGGTTGTGGTTAACCTGAAGTACTGGTGCAGTGGTAGTTGTTACACATACATGTATGAAAGAAAATATGAGGTGGATGGATGATAGACTAGAAATGAAGCAGAATTTTTTTATTATGGAAAATAAACTTTCGTTAAGAAAGTGTTTATTATGAAGGTGAAAAGACCTTATCAAAGCGGGGATGGAAAATGAGCTGAAGGCTCATTACAAGTTGCTATAGGAAGTATTTCACCATTAGTAGAAGAGAATCACTGTAGGAACTCATCCTTGCTCTGAGGTTTATGATACAGCTTCAATCGGTGACCATTAACTAGTAGTTTGAAACACACTGGATCAACTATGGATAGTTGAACCGCACCATTTGGAAAGACTGCAATTATCTCATAGGGTCCAAGCCATCAAGTTTGGAATTTCTTGGGGTTATACTAGTACCTAGAGTCATATAGGAGTGCCCAATCACCAACTAAGAACTCTTTGGCCTTTACAAACTTATCATGCCATTGCTTATGTTGATTTTGTATCAATTCAGTATTGTGCAAGGTAGATTTCCTCCATTCATCAAGGAAATTTAGACTCAAAATCCTATCTTTCTGAGTAGTATTGAGATCCATTCCAAGATCAAGAGTTGTTCGAAGCATCTTATGTTCGAATTCAATAGGCCTGACTACAGAGCGACCGTAGGCAAGCTCAAACAGTGTGAAACTAGTTGTAGACTTCCATGCTGTCCGGTATGCCCAAAGTGCTTCAGGAAGTCAGATAGGCCAATCTTTCTTATGAATAAATATTGTTTTAGTTAGAATAGATTCTAACTCCTGATTGGTTACTTCTAGCTGCCCATTGGTTTGAGGGTGATAGGGTGAAGATTTACCATGCCTAATGTTGTACTCCTCCATCAGAGCAGCAATCAAATTGGAAGTAAATTGAGGTCCTTGATCGGGCTGTATCTCTCTTGGTACCCCGAACCTTGTGAAGATGAATTCATAAAGGAAGTTGGAAACATTGTTATCCCGTAGATGCTTCATAGGTTTAGCTTCAGCCCACTTTGTAACATAATCAGTGCAGACAAGGATATAGGATTTACCTTGTGAGGATGGCTCAATAGGACCGACAAAGTTGATCCCCCATTTATCAAATGGGGCAACAATTACCTGTGGCTGCAGGGGCATTTCATCGGTCTTTGTAGGGCATCCCATGCACTAGAATTTGACACACTTTTTAGTGTACTGAGCAACATCCTTATGTAAACTGGGCCAGTAGTAACCTGTTGTCAAGATTTTCAATGTTGTTCTTTTGGCAGCAAAATGCCCACTGCAAGGTTCATCATGACATGCCTTTAGAATATCATAAGTTTCACCCTCTCTAATGCATCTTCTAGTGACTTGGTTAGGACCAGTATAAAACATGAATCCAAAAATCCATGAATAGTTAAAAATCTTTTCTGTTAATAACCTTCGTTCTTTAGAAGAGAAATGAGTTGGTGTCTTACCAGTTGTGAGATAATTGGCAATGTCAGCATACCAAGGATTGTGTGTAGTCGGCAAGAAAAGATGTTCATTAGGAAAACTATCATCAATTACTACAGGATCATTAGGTGCATGCAACCGAGAAAGAAAATCAGCGACCACATTGGCTTTACCTAGTTTATCTATGATAGTAATGTCAAACTCCTGCATAAGTAGCAACCAGTGAGCCAATCTACCAGAGATTGCAGGCTTGTTCATGAGATACTTAATAGAAGAATGGTCGATATGTACATAGATCTCATATCCAGTTATGTAGTGTCTGAATTTATTCAAGGCATAAATGACTACAAGGAGTTCTTTTTCAGTGACAGTGTAGTTAAACTCAACACCTTGAAAATTCTTACTAATAAAGTAAATTGCATGCTCAACGGATTCCACCTTCTGGCCAAGCACATCTCCAATAGCACAATCTTAAGCATTAGTGTGGATATGAAAAGGCAAGCCCCAATTAGGTCCTTTGAGAATTGGTGCTATAGTGAGAACTTCTTTAAGCTACAGGAAAGATTTTGCACACTTAGAATCCCAAGTAAAGTCAGCATCCTTTTTGAGCAAGTTATACAATGGTGCTGCAATCTGACTAAAATCCTTTATAAACCTCCTATAATAGCCTGCATGTCCTAGAAAACTTCACACATCTTTTTGTTTTGCTGGGATAGGTAGTGTGCTAATTACTTCAATCTTGGCAGGGTCTACTTGAATACCTTTTGAAGATATGAAATGTCCTAAGACAATCCCTTCTTCCATCATCATGAAACACTTTTCACTATTAAGAGAGAGGTTATAGTCATGACATCACTAAAGAACTTTCTCCAAATTTACCTTGGCCTCATCAAAAGTATGCCCATAGGTGGTAAAGTCGTCCATGTAAATCTCCATGCAATCATCAGAGATATCTGAGAAAATACTGATCACAGCTCATTGGAAGGTAGCAGGGGCATTACACAACCCAAAAGGTAGCACTGAATAGGAAAATGTACCCCATGGGTAGGTAAATGTTGTCTTCTCCTAGTCTTCAGGGGCTATTTGAATCTGATTATAACCACTGAATCCGTCTAGAAAAGAGAAGTATTTCTTTCCAGCTAGGTTATCAAGTACTTGATCTATAAATAGCAATGGAAAGTGATCCTTCTTAGTGGCTGTGTTAAGTTCTCTATAGTCAACACCAAATCTCCACTTTCCTCCCTTTTTAGGCACTATAACTAAAGGGGAGACCCACTGGCTATCAGAAATAGGATAGATGAATCTAGCATTTAATAAATTCTACAACTCATTCTTGACTATATCCCTTAGAGCTAGGTTAACCCTTCACTGATGTTGGAAAATAGGCCAGAAGTCAGGGCTGATATAAATTTTGTGAGTGTAGAGCTTAGGGTCTAAACCTTTCATGTCAGTATAATCCCAAGCAAAGGCTGATTGGTGTTGTTTTAGAAGCTGCAGGACATCTGACTGCTAAGAGAGACATAAGGCACTGTTTACATTTAACTCATGCCCTAAGCTAGCTTCAAGCTTTGTGACCTTTTCTATCATGGACAACTAAGCGATTGGGGAAGACTCTAGTTCATAAGGTAGTAATGTGTGAAGAAATTTGGAAGTTTCTGAATGCTGCAAAGCATTAGTTGGTGGTAGCAAGGTGTCAAGAACACAATCTTTGTGGGAACATACGGGTGATTGCACTCCATAATCATTTAGAATAATAGAGGAAATGATTTCATCTTCTTCCTGAGAAGCTACAAAAGGTTCCCTAGATATCATCACTAACTGATGAATAGAATTAACTTTCAGTTTAGTATCATCCAAATCTAGCCATATTATCTAGTCATCTTGTAACAGAGGTTGAGTTGGGGAATACAGTGTTAGATTTTTAGTGTTGAATCCATTGGATATAGTTATTTTTCTTGACCAACAAGCTATATAAGCATCTGCAGTAGCTAGCCAAGGTCTTCCTAGAATGGTTGGATACCCTACCATGTTAGCTTTTGGAGAAAGGACTACAAAGTCAACCAGATATTCCCAAGAATTCAAGGTGACTATTATGTCATCTACCATCCCATCAGGTGTAATAGTGGAACTATTAGCAAGCTGTAGGATGGTTGGGGTTTCCCTAAGACTGATAATATGCAATTGAGACATTACTTCCTTTTTCATGACATTGATGGAGGTACCTAAGTCAACTAGAGCATTTTGGACTTGAATTCCTTGAATAGTGACCATAACCATAGGACTACCAGGATCAGAATACTTGGGAACTATCAATTTCTCCAACATTAGGTTGGATAACTAGCCTAGGACATGTATGGTTTTAGGATCCTTTTTCTTCCTCCTAGGCTACTTGATACAAGATTCCTTGATGGCTTTAGTATATGCAGGTAGTTCCTTTATGGCATCCAATAGGGGAATCTTTATTGTCATTTTCTTTAGCTGGGTAAGAAAATCCAACACTACTTGATTTTCCATTGGCTTAACTTGTTCCTCCAACCTATGAGGAAATGGGGGTTCTTATGCTATAGAGTAGCAAGCTGAACTGGTACCTCAGGTGGTTCTATTGAGGCATCCTCAACTTTGGTAATAATAGGTTGCTATGGAGGAGGAAGAGTTGTGCTAGATCTTAAATGGATATTATTCAGGGAAATTGCATATCTCTGCTGTTGCGTTGTTAGTTTAGCATTGTTGGGATTTGGAGTAGGCTATGCAGGCAATTGAGTCTATTTAGGGGAAGTGGTATTGGTTGTAGGAGGAGGCATCAAAGCCGACTGCTGAGGTGGTAGCATTAAATTTGGCTAATTTGATTGGTTCAACCAATTGTGTGGTTGTTGCCACCCCTGTTGGGGCTACTGCCAGGGTTTTTGGGATTGTGACCAACCCTATTGAGATTGTTGCCATCTTGGTTGATGCTGCTACCAACCTTGCTGAGGTTGTTGCCAACCTTGCTGAGGTTTCTGCCAATTTTGTTGATGCCACTGCCAACCTTATTGAGGTTGTTGCCAACCTTACTGAGGTTGTTGCCAACCTTACTGAGGTTGTTGCCAACCTTGTTGAGGTTGCTGCCATCTATTATACCCATTGAATCCACTATGTTGTGGATTTTTCCATGCATTAGTATTATTAAATTTTTGAAGAGGATATTGGGGAATACCTAGTGTCTGAGCCCATGGCCTCTGCTGGGCAGTGTATAGAACCTCTCCATTCTCATCAATGGCTTTGAACTCAGTAGGCATTGGTTGGGACTCCAAGCTTGCAACAGATTTACACTGACAATTCTTCTTCTTCTCCCTACAGTGTGGATAGTACTCTGCTAACATTGCATCAACTTCATCTTTCTTTTTCCTAGCTTGCATTGTGTCCAACTGAGTAGCGACATCATTAATAATGTCTTGCTTGAAATCTGACAATAGATTGGATAGCTCCATTTTGGACACACCTTCGCCATTAGACTTGTGAGGCAGGGCTCTCAAGCCTCTTCCTTTCTTGACAGTAGCTCTAGAATAGTTTAGACATATACTCTTTATGTCATCCCAAGTCTTCTATGTAATGTCCCCTCCTGCCATAAGGTCAAGAGCTTCAATGCTTCCATCATTCACACCCCTTAAAAAAAAATTCTTTTGAGATTCTTCATTCAGCTCATGTTTTGTGTTATGCTGCAAGCTAAACATGAACCTAGAGACATAGTCTTCTAGAGTTTCATCTTCCTTCTATGACATTTTAAAGATGTCATCTCCCTTTAAGTCTCCTCCTCTACAATAATTTTGATATTTATCAAGAAACAGGGTACTCATTGCATTCCAATTTGCTACGATGTCAACACCCAGACTCATAAACCATCTTAGAGCAGCCTCTTTTAAGGTGGAAGGAAATAATTTGAGCTTATGACCGTCAGTGGTATAGTCATAGCTTTTGTAGAGGACATCAAATTCAAAGAGGAAAGTCTCTGGATCCTCTGTGATAAGTCCATAGAATTTAGGAAGTGCGGCTGTAGGAATGTTCTTTAGATTTTGGGTACCTTGCTGAGTAGGAATAGGGAAAGGAAAAGTAGGATGAGCCATTGCATTGTCTACATATTCTGGGTCATCAAAAAGGGCATTTAGATGATAGGATTTTTCAGATGATGGTGGTGAAGGCAAGTGATCAAAAGCATCAACAAACATGTTCTCAAACGGTTCTTCTTCTTGTGGGATTTCTAATTGAGTTTCCTCAAATATTGGATTGAAAACCACTAATGGTTCTTCTTGATTAGGATTGGGTAGGAATTGCCCAAGATGATCTCTATGCCTATGCATACAAATATTTGGAAAATGAAAACTAACTCAATAATTTCTAGGTCAAACTAAATTGACACCATCCCCGACAGCGGCACCAAAAATGACTGGTTAGAATAATATCCTAGTAAACGAAGGATTGGACATCCTCTAACAGTGATTTATTATTGAAAATCATCATATATTTACTTAGAACATCATGCTAGACTTCATTTAATGTATCAATTTAGGAACGTGAACTTGAGATGATGGCTACAAAGTTTATGCTTTAGTTCTTCTCACAAGTCATTACTACTAAGGTAAAAACTATTGCTACATGAGATTTGTAGTGGAAACTAAAACTATAGATTAACTCTCATATTTAAAGGAAACAAACTTAATAGTAAATAAATTATGCTTCAGAAGTAAACCTATGCTGCAGGGAACAGTCAATGGTTCTGCTACCAGTGGCTGCAGGAGCAACAATTCTTAATAACTGCAATGAAACTTAACTGAATTCTACTTAAACAGGAACAAGGGATTCATCTCCCGTGTGGGCCCCCATGGAAGTATGAATGAATTATAACTCAGAGATTGAAACAAAGAACTATCATATATTCATTCAACAAAACATAGATACAATACAAGATATCAAAGTATTTTCTCTATTGATGGGTTTCACTATCAATTCCTCAAAATGTCTAACTAACTTGGAATCATCAACAGTAGCTTATTTAAAAGAAACTAAGAAAAAAAAACTTCCTACAAACTAGGTCCTTCATTACATAGTATAACAACTTTAGCTCTAGGAATGATAGTATCATGAATGCAAGAAGATAAGCCACAATAAGTGCTTCAAAAATATAGGACACTTGGGAACTAGATTGTCTTGGACTGAATCAACTATGGAAGAAGTGGAGCTATAATGAACTCTGAATCCATTATCCACCGTGAAAGACCCACTCATCCTTAAGTCTGCGCTCCTTGCTGACTTATTCTTTCTTGCAAAAGGTTATCATAACAGAATCCACAACACAAATCCAAGGCAGAGATTATAATAAGTTTTCCTATTTTAACGTAGCCTTGTCATATTACTACAAGAGATCTACCCATTAAAGCTAGAGAAGGAAGATACAAGATTTTATCGTAACATTCATTAATTTATATATATTTTTAGTCTTGTCCTTAAATTTCATAAGTATCAAATATACATATGACTAAAGCTTATAAACATAAAAGACTACATATTGTTCATGAAAAACCATAAAATATTCAAGTTTGAACTTAGAAAACCATAGACAAAACATTCCATTATCCTGACTCATCAGTAATATCTGGCCGTAATTAGGAAGGACTTACAACCTAGTATGTATGAATCAATTACATTAAATATATGAATGATCCTGCATTTTCTCTCTCCCACTGTGTTGTTGTTGCTTCTGAGTGTTGTTGAGCATGGTGGATCTGGTTAGGGTGTGCCATCATTTGGCCCCTACCATCCTCCTTTGCGTCAAACTGTCACAAAGTAGTTTTCAAAAAAGAATGCCTTAACAAAATAATAACCATTTTCTATTCTGAGATAACCATAACAATGTCTTTTGTAATCTCTTATAAGTCTGAATAATGTCTCTAACAAATAGTCTTCAAAAACATTTAGTTTTTTGAAATAATAATCCTGAAACTGTCACGATTTCATCTCTTACACAATGTGTTAACTTGTTAAGTAAATCCTCCATAAACACAACATTGGTTTACAAACTGAATAATGACCCGAAATAGGGTTACATTATAATTATTTCAAAGACTAACACAATGTATCTTAACCATACTCCAAAAAAAAACCTTACTCAAATTAGGGTTTGACATATAATCACAGACAAGATAAATCAAAATGAGGTTTAAGATTTTAATGAAAAATCAACAATATGTATGAAGCCCAATATGAAATAGAGATATAAACAAGAACTACCCACATAGGTTATAGAGACTAAAACCTTGCCATTGATCCATATGAGTATAACACAAAACTTTACCACAATTTAGAAAACCCGAATGATATTATACCATTGTTTACTTCAAAACTAACATGGGAGCTGAAACCAAATAGAGAGTTTATCAAGATAATGGTTGCTGAAATAGATTTACCTAAACCAATTAACTCAAAACACAAACCCTTTTTCGAATAAAAGAAACCAAAACTATTTTTAGAAATGATAACATAGGTCCTATGTCAAAATATTTCCCAGGGAGAGATATCATATTTATCTTTTCTTTGGACCTAGAGGGAGAACTTGAATGGTATCTTTTCCAGTATTGTTAAGCAACATTCTCATAGGGACTCAATTCTGGACTGAACTTTTGTAGATAATTTTTTGTAAGACTGCCCTTCTCTCAACATGAAAGAGTTTATTGTTGGACAATACTTAATCTGGTAGGCTATTTATTGTAGAAAAGAAACATGGATTCTTTAATATTTATGAGAGTTTGTAGATTAATAGGAGTTCACATTTTTCTGGGAATGTATCATTCAATTGAGCATTAATGCCCATCTATATCTAGTGAGATGAACATAACTCATGTACCTCATGCTAGTATGCTTGGATTAGACTAGACATTATCCAACTGCCTGTGAGGGTCATTGTTATTAATTGGTGTAAAAGGAGGACCACTTGTGTGTTATAACACTTTATATAAATACTCACTATTTGGATAATGTCTAGTCTAATGAAAAATAGTGTATACAAGGTATCCAAGCACACTAGCATGAGTTACATAAGTTATGTTCATCTCACTAGTTATAGATGGACATTAATGCTCAATTGAATGATACCTTCCCATAAAATTGTGAACTCCTATTAATCTACAAACTCTCATGTTAAACAACTAAAAAATAAAAGTCAACATAGTTCTTTTAACACAATGAAAGTTAAAATTAAATTATCTCTATCCCTAAGATAAACTAAGTAGCCTTCATACATTTTATGTCAAACTACTATTAAACTGACTACACCCTAGATGTTTAATAAAGAAGAAAACCCAAATTACTTTCATAGCCTACATAAGGAAAAAAAATTCCTTCACAAATGAGGGTGTTGACCACAAAACTAATATCCTTGTCCATATAAAAGTGGAAGTGTTCACACTCACTTTTAGGTCAGTAGTGTACAAAGAATATAATGCCCACACAAGAGGAATATATATTTTAACAAAGCTATTTTTGCTATTCATGTCAATTAAATCCCAAACACTTAATTTTCTATTTCGATCTAATAAGTGTTTCTAAACACTATGTCCATATTTCATGAATGTTTATGGCTTGGTGTTTAGATTTGGGCACATAGGAAGATACCGCCCAACTAATACTCTAGTATGTGAAGGATGAATGGAGAGGAGGAATGGAATCCCTTCTCATTAATGCTAGATCAGGGGAAGGTTTTGTAGTTCTAGGTGGTGTTTGGATGCATGTGGGTGAGTTTAATCCCCCTTCATCCCTTGATTCTTTGGAGTGCTGACAATGAAAAGGAAGAAAGGCATGCCCCAATCTAAATTGGGCTGCACGACATCAAGAACTATCTTTTTATCCAAGAGATAAAGGCTCAGAGGTATGCTAAGATCGCTGGAGATCATGGTCAAGTGGGTCTATCAATGGAGTCAAGACGTTGTCATGGGAGACCAGCTGAAAGCAATAATTTGCATATGCAGCTCGCTCTTGCCACTCTAGTGGGTGGTGACAATCTACCTAGATAAAAGATTTCAGTGGTTTGGGAATCCTCTTGAGTGTGGCCAGATTTTCAAGATGCCCATTTTAAGCCATGTTTTGGAATAATTATGATGAAATTCTTTCTTTGCATTTGTGGGCCTATTGTAGGGATGGTTTTTGGCTTCAAACTTGTCATTGTATTGATCTTTTTTAGTTTTTTATATGGGGTGGGGTTATTTTGACAGACTGTTACATACCCTAGCTGTACATGGATAGTCACATTTTGAGGGATTAAACACTTCCAAAATTTAATAGAAACTATCCAAGACTTCAATGTAAATGTATTATAATACCATAACAATCCATTTAGATCCCTAACAACCAGTAAAAATGGCACCTTGGATGAACAATAAATCACTCACAGGTTGTTCATGGGTAGAAAATTTAGGATAAACACAAAATAATGATGCCCTAGCTTCATGTAATGTGAAGAACATAGCCATGGGCTTATCAATAAGTACCTCATGAATGTAATAGCAGCAATGTATATAAAGAGAGATCAAAATCTCAAACACTTATACAGTGATAAAAAATGTGCCAGCAAATACACAATACATGATGCCTTGGCACATTGCTCATGGGCCTTAAGTAGGTAACCAACAAGTAACAATGACACCTTGGATGAACAATAAATCACTCACAGGTTGTTCATGAGTAGAAAATTTAGGATAAACACAAAATAATGATGCCCTAGATTCATGTAATGTGAAGAACATAGCTATGGGCTTATCAATAAGTACCTCATGAATGTAATAGAAACAATGTATATAAACATAGATCAAAATTTCAAACACTTATATAGTAATAAAAAAATGTGCCAGTAAATACACAATACATGATGCCCTGGCACATTGCTCACGGGCCCTAAGTAGGTAACCAACAAGTACCAATAGCATAGGAGCATACAACAATGCTAGAAAAATGTAGAGTAAGGAAATCCTTACAGGCGGTCCTCCTTTTACACCAAATAATAGTGGAAACCCTTACAGACGATCCTCCTTTTACACCAAAATAATAGTGGTAACCCTCGCAGGTGGTCCTCCTTGTACACCAAATAATAGTGGGAACCCTCGTAGGTGGTCCTTCTTTTAAACCAAATAATAGTGGTAACCCTCGTAGGCGGTCCTCCTTTTACACCAAATAATAGTTAAAACCCTCATAGACACTCCTCCTTCCCGCACTCCAAGCTTGATCTCATAATGAAATGAGATATGAAATCTTTTTTTTTTAAAGTTATGCCCGTGTTGGTTGAAATTTTGACCTACATGGTATTGGTCAAAATTTTGACCAACACGGGCATGGCTTAAAAAAAAGAAATTTTTCCTTCTATAATCTGACTAACCTAAACCTTTTTAATTGATGGTCAAAAATTTTGGTAGAAAAATAAGATCAAATGTACTAGTGGTAGAGGTGGAAGCAACTATATAGGATTCACTAGCATTGGGTAATCCCTTGGATTTTTAGACCCTCCAAACCAAGAGCAGTGCAAAGGCTCTAAATTTTCTCAAATTATCTATAAACAAAAAGACACACATAGTCCTAGTATCCACTCTAGTTGGAGATATGGTGAGTAAATACCTTGGGAAAACACCCAAGAGTAAGAAACCTAAAATTGAAGCACTTTTGGATCTAGATGAAGATACATAACACTGGATGGAAAATGTCTTCACTTTGATCACAGATAAATCCAATGAAGAGGTGACATTACAGGATTTCAAGATATAAAAGGTTGATCTAGGATAGGAGACCAGAGCTATAGACATGAAAGTGTTCCAGTCAAATAGTAATAAAATCACTCACCAAATTTGGAAAGATGACAAGGATAAGAAATAACTAAAACAGTCCCTTTGAAAAATGTCAGAATACATTCAAGCTATCCACAACCCATCTGAGATTCCCTTAAGCATCAATATAAAGTCCCCTGATAACCAAAAAATCTTAGACCAAATCCAGAGGGATAGGACTGTATCCAAATAATTTAGTGACTTGATTTTTGTTCTTATTAAGGAAGGTGTTTTTTACCTCTCCAATTTAGGAAAAGCTTATCAAACAGAGCATGAGATTATCAAAGAGATATAAATGGAGATTGTTTCCTAGGAAACAAAGAAACAGGGCTGGGAAAGTGTAGTTTAAGGAATGGATGAAATCCTAACTTATGGCATGGATAATTTTTTGGCTGAAAAACCAACCCCTAGACTAAATGAAAATGCAGTATTTTCATTATAAGTGAATATGAGCTAGAGGAATGAAATCTTCAAAGAAGACATTTAAGAATCTACAGAGTTTCCAAGGGAACTGTAATGTAGACATGAGATCATGGATAATGATCTCAGAGCCATAGATCTATAGATAACAGAGAACGCAGCAAGTCCCATTCAAAAGGCAGAGCAGATAATTACCCATTTGGAAAAAAGGTGAATGCCCACATGAATGCCAAGGACGCTATGACCAAGTATTGCACTAGGATCGGCATGATTGATTCTCTACTAATCATGAGAAATGATCACCTAAGGATACATAAACAGAAGTTGGAAGAGGTACAGAGAAACAAAAATATATGGGAGGAAAGGATAAAAACCATCGGTTTACCCAACCAACAGCTCTTGATGAACTTTTCAACAGTCTTTCAGGAGTGGAGTGCAATGCAGGCAATTAAAAAGACACTAGAACACACAACCAGTTCCACTGTTCATCCAATGAACTAGATTATGCTCAAGATAGCTTAGTTGGAAAAGATAAAGTTAGAGGGTTTTAGTCAAAATAAGATTTGGTAGTTTCATTAACTCTAGTAGGAGTTAGTTTTAAAAATTGAATGGGCCCTACATGGCTATATATTTTTAATTTTCATGAATCAGTTAGGGTCGATGCTCTAGTTCTTAAAAAAACATCTCTATATTGTGAACTATTTTTTAGGATATTGCTTTTTAAAGTATTGTTAAGACTTCATATCATATGAATATAATATCAATTAGTTTATATATATCATATTATAATATTTCTCTGATCAGTTGTTTAGATTAAGTGTGTATGTTTGATTTTAGTTGGAATTGGATTACATGCTATATGATCTGTGTGTATGCTATTAAGTTTTTTTAGTAATATTTCATGGGATGTGTAATCTTTTGACCGATCTCAAAAACAATTTTCATCAATTTTAAGTTAGTTGGCTTGTAGTTGATTGAATTTATGATAATTTGTAATATTCCTTTTATGATCTTATAATGGAATGTTGTATCCTTTAGTACTTTCTGGTTAAAATTATCCCTTGCAAATTATTCTTTTTGAAATAAAGGAGTTGAAAGATTAATCATTTTAGAAGGTAGCTACACCTTTGATGCAAAGAGTATAGTCATGAGTGGCTAACTCAACTGGTAGTGGTAGAATTCCCTCTGGATTGAGTTAGGAGTCAAATCAATTATCAAAGTCTCAAAAGAGGGAAAAATTTGTTCACTAATTGATTTTTGGCAACCCACTGGGGAGAATTAGTTTAAAAGGTTGTATGATGATTAAAAATGGTTTTACCTCATCAAGATATTTTCCTTGTATTACAACCTAATTTGGGATTTTAGGATGCCCAAGAAGACATAATTTTAGATTTGAACACTCAAGCCTAGAGGTGTAAAACAAGTGTTAAACAATATCAAGATGTGAGTAAAGCCCTTGAAATTGAAGAAGAAAGCAATGAAATACTAAGAGGGTTGTTGATCATTGAAGAAGAAATAAAATTTGAGAGATTAGCTCAATTGATACAGATTAATAGACCTAACTCACCTCAGCCACCCCATCCTGCTAATCACAATCAATAAGCTAGTTGAAAAGAGATACAAAAGGGGAGATATGGAAAAAGATTTAATAGATGAAGATTTTGAGGTATTGAGAAGGTTGAATTTTACACATGTTATACATGTGAGAAGGAAGACTCATAATACAAGTAGACCTTCCTCACCTCCTAAGTTATCATCATCCCCTGTTATTTTCCAAGCTCTTACTTTACTTGGTACCTTAGTCCCCTCTCATTTCAATGCGCATCCTTTAAATATCATTTTACCCAACATGGCCCAAAACCAACCATGGGGAACCCAAGTAGGTCCATTAGACCTGAGTAACTTTAACCTACAAGCTTTGCCTAAAGGAGCTTAAGATATCCTTTGTAGATTTAGCAGAGATGGAAAGGTCTCTCCTAATGTCATTTGATGCCTTCAACACTCCATGTGGAGTTATTGTTGTCGCTACTGAAGATATAGTTGTCTACTTATTCGTTCAAACCTTAACAGAGGCTATTGCGGACTGTTTCCACCATCTTCCTAATGGCTCTATTAGAAATTAGAATTATATGAAGATAAATTTCAAAGCCCACTTCAAAGAAGAAGACAATGATCACTCTCTTTTACTCCAACTCTCTCAATTGAAGAAGGAAATGCATGAGCCTCTGAGAGAGTTTGCTTCCAAGTTCAACAAAATTTTACATCAAATACCTAATGCACATAGACCTAGTGATGAAAATAGAAAGGGTTTATTTTTAAATGCTATGCCTCATGATATAAGTTTTCATTTGAAGTGTGGGAGGGTAGCAGATTTAGATGCTTCTCAAGCCCTGAAAATTGAGCTTGAAGACAATATGATAACTGCATAGAAATGGAAAAGGGAGGTGCAAATTCTGAATAGTCAAGCAACTACTTTTGGTTCCACTAATCCTTTAGTTCAAATATTAGTAAATGATATGATCTAGATGAAGAGATAATTTCCTAAACCGGGGGCCCCATATCAGGACATCCCTCATAGATATCCAAATCAAGGAGGAGAAACATTTGGGAAACAATCCAACATGCTTCTTGGCCAATAGAGACTCTCAATTAAAGGCCTGATTGTAAATAGAGGGAATATGTGTATATTTCATTTGATTGATAATTATGATGGTACCTCTTGCCCTGAAATGGTATGTTATAAATGGATGGAGGTGAACAAGGAAACTATAGTAGAAGTTTATGTTGATGAAGGAGCCTCAAGAGGACCTAAAGACTCCATGAGTTACTACTTATAATATGAATAAGATTCTAATCATGGTGGTGAGATTATTTTTAGTCTAGAGGATCCTTCCTTCTTCATACTCACCAAAAACTAGCATGGAGGCATGACTTCAAGTTAGAATCCTTCTTCAACACCTTTAAGGAAAGAAAAGGAACCAATGAATCAAGCTAGTGGTGGTCAAAAGTCTCAAGGATCTTTAACACTGGAGGAGAAGATACTAAAAAGGTCAGAGCCTGAACCTATTTTTGACATAGTTAATTTGTAAATCTTCTAAGATTTAAATTTCTCCAAATGATTATTTGAAACTCAATCCTAGTGAGTTAGACAAATTAATAAGCTATGTGAAACGCTTTGCTCCTATAAATGAGACCCGAAAAGTAAATATCATATCTTCCCCTAAAACTCTTGTCAACCTAGAAGGCAACCAATCAATGAATGAAAGCTCCACTGCTCACCTAGAAACCCCTAAAGTCTCCCATACTCTTTCAAAGTTGGAACCATTTTATGTATCCTTATTCATACATGTATATAAATTAAACATTTGTATCATAGATTCAGGGGCCTTAGATAACATAATGTCTTCTTCTATGGCCAAGGCCTAAGATTTTCCCTTGACTAAAACATTTGGCAAGTGTTATACAATGGACTCCAAATAGGTTCTACTAATAGGGAAGATTAAGGATGCATGAGTTTCATTAGCAGCATACCCAAATAAAAGGTTGAAGCTTATGATCCTAGTCGATGATATACCTGCTAGCTATGGGATTATTTTGAGTAGAACTTTTTGTAAGGACCTAAGGGGTGAAATTAAGCTAGATTAGCCCCAAGACATAATTCCCATAGGTAACTAGAAGGTCTTCCCGCAACCTAAGGAAAAGTATAAACATACAATTTTCCCCTCAAAAGATCCTAAGTCACACATTTTGTATCAAGAATTAGAGTTTGCTAATTATTTGATAATGATGAAAGGGGTGTAGTTGAACCAAATCCATTGGAGGAAGATGAATTATGGACTCTAGAATTTGATGGGAGTTGTTCTTCAACTGTGTCAGGTATGGGAATAGTATTGATATCTCCTTTTGGGGAAATGTCTCCCTGTGTCTTTAAGCTTGAGTTCAAAAATACTAATAACACAACTGAGTATGAGGCCTTACTTCTTGGCATAGAAGAAGCAAAGAGAAAAGGAATTAAAGTGCTGAGGGAAAAAGGAGATGTCGTGCTAATTTTAAAACAAGTAAGAAGCCTTTTTGTGATTAAAAATAAGAGGTTGAAGTACTATAGAAATAGAGTTTGGGATGCGTTAGAGTGGTTCAATGCATTCTCAATAGAAGTGATGCCTAGACAATCTAACTCCAGAGTCGATGCTCTAGTAGGCTTAGCAACATTATTGATTCCTCATCCAGATTTTGGGGGGGACAAGTACTCTATAGAAATCATTCATAGAATGAGTGTGCCAGACAATGCTAATTCATGATAGGTTTTAAGTGATGATGCTCATATAGTCATGTTATTAGAAGGAATCAAGAAGTTCTCTTCCATATTCTTTGAAGGGTCGAATGTTGACTGCCATGAATTTTGTATAGACCCAGGAGATAAAGGTGGAACAAAGACCATCCAATTAAAAGGAAACCCTATCCCAAATGGGTTGGTGTCCTTGGAAAAAATATTTGATAGAAGATATATTGTTTTATTAGTGAAGCCACTAGAGGGAATGAGAACTTGTCCAGTGAACGTGAGAAGATCAACATTGGTAGTGAAGAAAACCTGAAGTTTATAAATTTGGGTGCTTGTTGTAATACAGATGAGAAACTAAGGTTCTCTAAATTGCTGAGGGAATTCAAGATGTCTTTGCTTGGTCTTATGAAGACCTGAAGGATTTTAGATAGGGCCAATTCAAACATCATATTCTATTGAAACCTGGGGCCAATCCATTCAAGAAAAAACTAAGAAATTACAACTTAAAGGTGGAAGATGCAATTTTTTGGGAGGTAGATAAAATGTTGAAGGCTAGGATAATTTATCCCATACACCATTATATGTGGGTTTCTAACATTGTGCCTATTCATAAGAAGAATGAGGAAATCAGAATATGTGTTGATTTCAAAAACTTGAACCAGGCAAGCCTAAAAGACAACTTTTCCCTACCAAACATGGATCACATTTTGCAAACAGTTGTAGGCTCTAAAATGATGTCCTTTTTAGATGGGTTTTCAAGGTATAATCAAATCAATGTGGCTCCCAAGGACCATCACAAGACAACCTTCACTACTCCCCGTGACACTATCACATACAATAGGATGTCTTTCGAGATGATAAATGCAGGTGTCACATTCCAACGTGCTATGAACTCATCCTTTGGACATCTAATTAATAAGGTGATTGTAATATACTTGGATGATATGACAGTATTTTCCAAAAGGAGAAAGAAGAATCTGCATGATCTGAGCACAATTCTTCAGAGGTGTAGGGACCACGACATATTTCTCAATCCAAAAAAATATATGGTTTGTGTTACAAAAGGAAAGTTTCTCGGACACCTTGTGTCAAAATAAGGAATAAGGATTGACCCAAAAAGGGTTAGAACAATCCAAAATTTATGCTTGCTGTCAAACTGAAATGGGATACATTCTTTCTTTGGTCAAATTAATTTTTTGAGAATTTTTTTGTCTAATTTCTCAAAAACTACCAAACCTATGGTAAGCTTGTTAAGTGAAAAACAAACTCTCAAGTGGAAAAAATATGTTGTGAAGTCATTTGATGAGGTAAAGAATGTCATTGCTCAAGCTCCAATCCTAGATCATCCTGATTTTAAAAAGGACTTCATGATCTATTGTTATGCTAGTGAACACACTATCTCAGGAGTATTATTACAAAAAAATGATAAAGATGAAGAAGTCCCAATCTCTTTTATGAGAATACTATTAAAGAAACACGAGTTAAAATATTCCTTATAGAGAAACAAGCATTCACAATAATAAAAGATGTAAACCAGTTTTGGTTTTACATCCTCCATTCCTACTCTACTATCTATGTGCCCAATGTTGCAGTCAAAAGCATTCTCACCCAAAAAGAAGTAGCTATAAATAAAAGAGTGACATGGGTGGAAAAGGTAAACCTACTGGCCCATCTAAGAAAACTATAGACAATAAGGTAATTAATTATGCTAGTGTTTACATTGAAATTGATTTAAGAAAATCATTCCTAGATTAAATGGAGATTTTGCTAGGATCCACCTCTTAGACACATCAAATAGATTATGAGACTCCCTTTTAGATGTAGGATTTGTCATGATTATGGTCATTTGTAGAGGATATGCCCCAAATATAATCCTAGAGGTTGTGCACTCAAGACCCTTTTAGACCTCCTCCTAAGAAAGGCAAAGGGAAGGCTCTAGTGGTGGAAGATAAAGAGGGATTCATTCTAGTTAAAACTCATAATAAGGGTAGAGGGCATAAGAGATCCCTAAAGGATAGGTAGTTGGATGAGATGTTCAATAGGTTTGATGATTTGGATGACTTGGATCAATTTGACAAAATTCTTGTAGGTTTTCTTGTAGGCCATATTCCTATGGAGGTTAGACAAATAGAGATTGCGAAGGAGAATAATGTTTATGTTCATCCATAGGAAGTAAGAAAAGATGTTCAAATGGACACAAATATCCCTTTGCATCCTTTAGTGAGTTGAAATAATGTGGAGGCATAAAAGTTAAGGATGGTCTAGGTTACATAAATTCAACATGTATTTTTAAAGAACCTCAAAATGATAGTAAAACAAAACCCCACCAAGTTTGGTTTTACAAAAAAAAATCTTTAAAAGGGTGTACCTAAGAAGCCCCCTAAGGGGGGTGGAGGGGGGGAGAAAGATCATAAAAAAAGGTAAAATTAAACTTAGTGGGACATTGGTTGAGTCTTCTTTGTGAAGACCATTGACTCCCATTTCTCTTCATCTCAAAAGTTATTTGTTCTATCATGAAATGCAAGAAGGTTCACTAGTAAATTTTACCCTATTTTTTGACAAGGATTAGTCAAATTTTTGATACCAATTGGTTGAACAGACGACCTAAAATTTTGTCAAACTTTTTTCGTCGATTATTCTATAGGAAATACCATCATCACAATTTTGACGTACTTAGTGGCTGAATTATCAACTGCATCTTCGTTGAAGTAATCATTTGAAGCTGGAAGAATTGCAGATCAAACCTTTTCTCTAACAACCAATGTTCGTCACTTTTTCAACCAATGTTCATCGAACTCGACATTGAACGCATAGCATTCTCATCGAAACTACTGATATTAAAAGGTAAAAAAATCAACCAATACTAATTTTTGGTTAAAAACAAATGTGATGGTGATTGAACAAAGCATTTTTATTGTGATATTCATAGCCTCAAGAAAATTCAAAATGACTAAGAAAGCTTCATTTACTTACAAATTTGTGTGCTTGTCTAAGTTTGATATGCAGATCAAGTTGTACAGCCTTCAGAGTAGATCCTTTTCAAGTAAGGTCGTACAACTTGATCTGCGTATACACAAATCTGTAAGTAAATGTTGATTAAATATTTTATTTTTAATAGTAGTTTAAAAGGCTATTTAAATGTTTCGATGGTTTGATAAGAAAAAAATTAGTATTCAGATATAAATTATTGAGCTTCTCTTTGCTTCGTAACATTCTCTACTTAACAGGGCCAACCACGTGAAGGTGGAAGCTCATCTGGCCCCTCCTAGGATCCTCTTATGACCCTTTATGACACTTTAAGGCCTCTAAGATTTATTCTTAGGGATTGTAAAGGGTCATAAAGGGTCATAAGGTGTCCTGGGACACAACAACTAAGAAACATAAATGTAGGCATCATGGTCACAATGTTTTGGAAACACAACATAATTGAACAGGTTTGAGAGGTATGTTTTCTTTGTTTCCTTAACTTTCCTTCAATTAATGCAAATGTTTTGGGTGGCAATGGAGAATCTGGTGCATCACAGGGTCCCCTCTTTAGAGATGCAACTGTCCATGGTTCCCTAAGTAATTCAGCAAAACCCTTCGCATGCAACTATCCGTGGTGCCCTTAATGAATGTGTAATGATATTTTCTTAGTCCGCACAAGTTTAAATATTGACTGTCACATACCTCTCTCTTCTTGTCATTTTGTAATAGGGAGGTAATCTCTGAGTCTCACAGAGTAATGAAGCTCTTTTGCATTAGGATCTGAAAATAATTTGATCTTCATTTCTAAATTTTTAAATATGGAGCAATCACGGTATAATTTTTGGGTGGCAATGAAGAATCTGGTTTTGTCGAATTACTTAGGGCACCACGGATAGTTGTATGTGAATTACTTAGGTTAATGAATGTGTAATGATACTTTCTTAGTTTGCACAAGCTTACATATTGAAATGCCTTTGTAAATATGGTGTTCACGGTTTTGTTTGACTATCATGCAAACTGGCACAAATCTATACCTTAGCCATTTTGAATTTAGTCCTTGCTGTGCAAAGTCCCTTCTTGGTTCCAATTCAACAAGATGATGCAATGCAACCACTACTCCTGTAGTTCTAAGTTGACACTGCGAGATCCAAAAACCAAAGATAAGGAATCTATATATGGTTTTTGGATCCATAGTGTCAACTTAGAACTACAGGAGTAGTGGTTGTGTTGCATTTTCTGGGTATAACATTCAATTATGTTGTGTCTCCAAAAAATTGGGACCATGATGCCTACATTTATGTTTCTCAGCTATTGTGATACCTACATTTATGTTTTGTAGCTGTCATGTTTATTTGCATGTTCTTTGTGTTTGGATTCTCTCCCTCACATCAAAAATAAGATTTTTCCCACTCTGAATTGAGAATGCGCATGCAACACAAGCAGAATATGCACGAATACTAGGTGGAGTTGAAAAAACACAACACGTTTACATTTTCACGATAGTCTATAACTTAAAATACACAATTAAAGACCTCTATAAAAAATGCAACCTTGTTGTGTTTTTTAACTCCACCTGATATCCTATATATATGAATTGAGATTACATATTGAACTAGGCTTGATCTCCTTCTGCATTGCCTGAAACCAAGAGACTGTCATAGTTAACATCTAAATGGCACATCTAATCATCACAAATAATCCACCTTAAACAACTGAATATGTTTACTTGTATTAAATATTCATTAATCAAAATTCGAATAGAAAATGTATACCTTGAGTACTACAATTCACATTAGAATTGATGCCTCCTCTTTCTCGGCCGGTGTAGTATCAATATCGGCAAGCTGCATTCCAATGTAAATAAAATAGATGTAGATTTAGATGATGATATCCAAGAAATCCCTAATTCATAGTCTATCATTTGTTAGCAAATACAAATATGTAACTGCAGTCTCAGATTTCAAATTGTCACAGTTTGGTTAGCACTATCAAAACAAAGTGATTCTCTGACAGGTTGAAAGCATAGCCACTAGATGAAAGTCAAATTAGGGTAATGTATCATAATACACCCAACACTCAAAGTTGTATGGGTTGTTGAGTTGCTTCTTGGACAAAACCCTAGGCTAAATATAAGCCATGTATTTAGCTAGAGAAAGGAAAATATGTCTGCAGTAGTATAATATTGGAAGGTTTTGAAATTGAGTCATAGATCAGGTACATGGGTCTCTGAAACACTAAATTAGGTATTTATGGGATATCCTCATCTGTATCTATAGCTATTGCCTCTGTTGTTGTAGGTTCTTTTCCCCTATTTGATATTTATCTTCAAGTGTCCACACTCATTCTGTTGGTTGTTTCCAATGGGTCACAATCAATGATTGGGAGAGCCCTGCTTTGGCACTAGTCATGTAGTACAAGCACTCGAATTGAGTTTTTCGGCATGACTGGGAAATTTTTGTATATCAACATGCGATAGAGTTTTTTGGCCAAACTCTATCACATGTTGATAGACAAAAATTTCCTAGTCTCTGCCAAAAAACTCAATTCTAGTGCTTGTACTGAGACCTTAAATTATTGAGCTTCTCTTTGTTTTGAGAATAGTTTAACATTCTCTGAGAAACATAATTGTAGGCATCATGGTCACATTTTTTTGGAGATAATGTAATTGAGTGGTATACCCAGACAATGGAGAGCAACTTCTACACCTTCAATTCTAAGTTTTTCTCCATCCCGTAGTGTCAACTTGGAATCAGAGGTGCAGAAGTTGCACTCTGTCTGGGTATACAACTCAATTATGTTGTCTCCAAAAAACTATGACCATGATGCCTACAATTATTTTTTGAGAATAGTTTAATTAACATTCTCTACTTAACTGGGCCAACCACGTGAAGGTGGAAGCTCATTTGGCCCCTCCTAGGAGCCTCTTATGACCCTTTACGACATTTTAAGACCTCTAAGATGTATTCTTAGAGGTCATAAATGGTTGTAAAGGGTCATAAGGGGTCTTGGGACACAACAATTGAGAAACATAATTGTAGGCATCATGGTCACATCTTTTTGGAGACAATGTAATTGAGTTGTATACCCAAGCGATGGAGTGCAACTTTTGCACCTCCGATTCCAAATTGACACTATAGGATTCAAAGACCATAGATAAGGAATAAATTTAGAGAGTGGAGGAGGGCCATAATGACAAAAATAATACAGGACAAACCTCAAGTTAAATGAGGCAACTGCAAACATTTTAATAGATTTTTATTATTAAATAATGAAATTTGCATATACTAGTGTTTTAAGCCCCCTCATTACATGATTTATTATTGTAAGCCCCCTCTAACTTACGCATCTAGAAAATGAAACTACAACCTATTGGGATTGAGACAAACCTTATAGAACAACAACAACTAGGAATGATCACTTTCCAACATTTGTTGAATACATCTATTGGAGGACCTTGTATTCATGAGCTACACCTTGTATTCATGAGCTACAGATGTATTCAAAAGATGTATTCAAGAGATGTTGGAAAGCGATCATTCCTAGCTACTATTGTTCTATAAGGTTTGTCTCAATCCCAATAGGTTGTAGTTTCATTTTCTAGATGCATAAGTTAGAGGGGGCTTACAATAATAAATCATGTAATGAGGGGGCTTAGAACAATAGTATATGTAAATTTCATTATTTAATAATAAAAATCTATTAAAATGTTTGCAGTTGCCTCATTTAACTTGAGGTTTATCCTATATTATTTTGGTCATTATGGACCTCCTCTGCTCTCTAAATTTATTCCTTATCTATGGTCTTTGTATCTTGTAGTGTCAACTTGGAATCAGAGGTGCAAAAGTTGCACTCCATCACTTGGGTATACAACTCAATTACGTTGTCTCCAAAAAATTATGACCGTGATGCCTACAATTATGTTTCTCAACTGTTGTGAAATCTGCATTTATGTTTCTCAGCTGTCGTGTTTATACCTTCTCTCATTTGCTGGTGTAATTCCTCTTTGAGTATCCCCATTCTCCTTTGCATCCAAAATGAACTCATTCCAATCCCTCACTGGAATAAAGGGATACTTCATACCACGCTGTGCTCAAACTTCAGTGAGACTTCATACCACAAAATCTCTGTAGATTATGTTCAATGCATTATTTACGCTTGTATTGGTGGGAAAACTCTTGAAAACATGCAAAAGAGATTGCATTCAACCATGTTGTTTACATGACACATGTAGTTTACCTCTAGCGTAAATCAATATTGCATACAAATCTACGGATGTTGCATGGTACAAAGCCTCGCTCAAGCTTGAAAATAATAGTCAATCCATAGTCAAGGTCAAGGAACAAATGGAATAACCAAGAAAACATTATACGTTAAATCATGTGATTGATAGTAGATTCAGGCTCACCTGAGCCATAAACATGAAGAATTATTCTAAAAAAATATGTAAACCATATATATGTGCACTTGAGGCAAAGAGAAGTTATGTCATATCAATATTAAAATATTAGTTACAATATGAAAATACTAAACTAACTAATTCCCAAGTTCATCTCTGCATATGGTCGCAACAAAGATACGTGATTACGGTATAGAGAAGGCATCGTAAAAATATAATTTCAGAATTTTCCCTAGCCTGACACGTTTTGCACTCAAATCCTTCATCGTGGATAAGTGGAGATGGGTGGATAGATGCAAATGAGTTGTCATCGACCCAAGTAAATTATTTGCAGCCATTATTTCCCTGTGATACCCAATCTACATTAGTTCTTATATTATAATGAATAGTATTTAGATTAGAAACTTTAAATATATACACATTAGCAACCTTTTTTCTATTTGGGCAGCACCAAAATTGTTGTCCAGGGTTGTCTAGTGTCTGTGAAGTCTTCAACACACACTGCCCACCACCACATTGACAGTTTGGCACATTGACAAGAGTCATCGAACCTATATCAATAATGCACCGCACCATCGTTACTACATTTATTATTTTTATATGAAATACACCAAGGAGTACCATCAGAAATATTAACCATTTACAATAATGAAAAGTAAACCTAAATCAAATAGCTCATTTTTTTATCAGCATGTGTAGTCTCTGTGTATATGAAAAATGAAAAAAATATGAAGCTGAAATAAAATAGTGAACAAAATAGTATTCCACATAGAGTGAATGAAATATACCATCAAAAGAAGGTTTCAAAATCCTATCATGAAGCATAGACATAGGAAATCAAAAAGGGACAAAAGGCAAGAAATAAGAAAAATCATTAGGACTATAGAAAAATCATTTATACTATAATAAAAAAAAGAAACATTCTTTGTCAACAATTTCCAAAATCATTAGGACTATAAATGGACGGTTCTGATATTGCTTTGCCAATACAACAATTGAGCATTCATCATTTGGTACTTCTTGGTGTATTCCATTTAAGTTTTTCAGTTGCCGTGTTTATGTGCATGTTCTTTATGTGTTTGGCTTCTCTCCCTCACAAGGGATACGTCGATAGGTAGTTGATTTTAAAGCATAATGATTTGACAATATTTTTTCAGGATAGGCATAATCATCCCACCAACCTTAATTAATTAGCAACATTGGTGTCCTATCATTGCACAAGTGCAAGATGGTAAGGGTCTATTCAAGGAGGGAAGAAAAAAAGGTCATTTTAACCTTGCAAGACAAGAGGAGAGACGGTCCAAATAATTCTATGGTGACTATCCCAAACAACAGACAAATGATGGAATTGCTAACATGTTTTCTTTTCATGTTTCTAACAAGTTTGTTGCAAATAGAACCATCATTACAATAGATGCTACAATTCTGGAAGATACAAATTCTGAAAATTATTTCTAGAATATGAGATGACCTGTTTGGTTCACCCGGAAGATGACTAAGAAGATGCATAAGGAATTTTAATTCTGTAATTTAATTTCTTTAAATTCATGTGTATACATCTATATACATACATACATACATACATGTGTGTATATATATATGCACACATATGTATATATACACATACACACGTGTGTATATGTGTATACATGTGTGTATATACACACATATATACACATATGCACACATGTGTATATATACACACATACACAAATGTGTGTACATGTGTGTGTATAAACACACATACACACATATGCAATAATTTAAACATGGACAATGACTAAGTATTGTGACCTCTAGTCAAATAAAGATTGAAGATTTAAATAAAGTTATGACATTTTTCTTACGACAAACAACCCTAGGAACAAATTCTGACAAGTTTTAGTAAATTTGTCATAGCTTTCCATATACTCAATAAAAAGGCACCAAACCAGTTCCAAAAAAAATTTAACTCTCCCTTCAAAGTCTTGTCAAATTTTCCCCCATCTTGGTTAATTAAGCTTGGTGTAATCTTTTCTAAGCTTAACTCATGAGTTTTGATGAAAGAGATCCTCTACAAACTTAATGGTGTAGTACCTACCTACAAACTTAACTAGTTTAAGTGCTTCTCAATGGGGTAACATTAAAGGTATGGGATTGGAACTGATACAATATACATTAATAGCAAACTTTATCTGTTGTGCAAAAAAACATATGTAGGATTATTATGGTCACAAAGTAATTGTCTTAGCATCAACATTTCACTTCTAATATAATATTATTAGGAATTTCTTACCATTGATTGTTAAATTGATGGAACTATGAGGCTATGCTTTGTTAATACTTTACCACTGTAGTGAATTTGGGTATTGTTTTCAAATATTTGAATGATTTTAATGGGAAATTTGAACCAGAGATATAAGTTTCCTAAAGAGTGATACTTCAACTTCCATGAAGGACTTAGAAAAAGGGAATTGAACTACAGTGGCTCCTTGTTTACCAATTTTACATATAACATGAGGCATGTTGTTAGTTTTGTCAGAATTGTGAGAAGATTAAGGGGAATCGTGAGAAGATCATACTAAGGAATAGTGAGGAAGCCGTCGAACAAGAGGAGAGAATGTGTTAAAAGACCAATTTAGTAATCCAGCAGGCAAATTAAACATACACTCAGCAATCAACAGTAACATCAAAGTTGGAAGAATATATTTGGTATAGACATAATGTAGAACTCCAACACTATATAGTAAACTAAGACATAACCAGATCAGAAAAGTAGGGGTTCTAGAATTATTATATCTCATACATTATGTGAATAATAGACCCATAATTACATTAACAAAGATAAAAGAATAAATCTCATTGCTATTTGATAAGGAATAAATATGGAACTATATATAATTAACATATAAGACCAAATCAGAGAAGATCATATCACTCAGAATAGTATACTTATACCATACCAGCATCTAGCAATACTTATGCTTTGGAACCAATATAATCTTACAACTGATCAATATATTATAAGGATTCCATCATTGGCGAATATTTAGATCGATTCATTTGTCATTCACCCGGTAATATTGTATAGTTATCCTTGCATAATCAAGACATGACAAAGACATACTAATTCATTCATTTTCAGGTAGATATTATTGGCTAAGGGAATGAGATAAAGGTTGATCTTCATCTTGTGCTTTTGGATTAACAAAAAAGTAGAAACCGTTGCAATGAAGAAAATGGCTACTCCATAAGTTCCATGTGGCAATCTAAAGAGTAGTATTTGAGTTTTAAATCAAATAAAATCTCTTGTAATTAAAGTTATGAGAACATTATCTCTTTTTGTTTTTATGAGTAGTCTTTGAGTTTTAAATCAAATAAAATCAGCCTTGTACATATATCTCTTTTTGTTTTTATTAAGCCTATTTGATGGATTAAAACATGTTTGGGATTGGTTCTCAATGTAAAAACATTGTATTAGTTATTGCTTACCTTTCCACACCTTCTTTTTACCATTTCATTGCATTTTGAATTAGGAATATTGGACTGGTATTCCTAGGACAACGACTGGTAGGGTATAGTTAGTTTGGTAGTTTGAAGTTTTCTTTATGATGTTGTTAGTTCAAAGTCAAATCTAATATGGATGGTAGGAGGATAAAATAGAATAGTGGTTTTATTTGGTGGCTCAAATTATGGCCATTACTCTATGGATAGTATAGAGTGGAAAAATGGTGCAAAATGTAGAATTTTTCTCAAAGTTTGTTGACAACTTGGTTCTTGAATGGGAACTCATTATCAACAACAATTTCTAGGGGAATCCCTAACCAGCATATGATAAAATAATCAATCAAATTGGTAAAATACTCTGTAGTAGTGGTTATACACCTATGGCCATTTTTAGAAGTGGGATGGATCTTTCCTATGGGTTTAAGCCCCCATTGAGAAAAAGGCCTTGCATATATAATGGGTTGAAGCCCTTGTGTTGGTGCATAGATCAAGTCTCCATGTATCTGGGACTTATAAAATTTCTTTGCAAACTTGTAGGCCTCTTGCTATGCAGTGCCTATCCAATTTTAACTCGGTAAGGAACCATGTCGGTAAGTGAATCATCCATATTTTCTAGGTAATTTGTTAGTTGAGACTATGTTGAGCCAAATATATCAAAACATGAACCTTTACTTGAGTTGTATGAATTAGTGTCAAAGGATTGTAACTCAATTGGTAGAGCAGAATTGGTGACAATGATGATGACAGATTTCAATGATTTAAAGATGACACAAGCCACTCCAAATTTAGGGGTCAAGGCTATTAGCTCTTATGTTTGAGCTTGATGATTTCTTTTTCTCACCTATTATGTTTTCAAAAATGTCAAAAGAATTCCAAATCCTGTAATTTAAATTTGTTACAAGCTAAAACAAGAACATAATGACAAGAAGAGAGAGGCATGTGATAGTCAATATGTAAGCTTGTACGAACTAAGAAAATATCATTACACATTCATTGAGGGCACCACAGATAGTTGCATGCAAAGAGTTTTTCCAAATTACTTAGGGCACCATGGATAGTTGCATCCCTAAAGAGGGGACCTTGTGATGCACCAGATTCTCCATTGCCACCCAAAAATTATACCATGATTTCTCCATACTTAAAAATTTAGAAACGAGGATCAAAGTAGTTTCAGATCCTAATGCAAAAGAGCTTCATTACTCTATGAAACTCAAAGATTACCTCCCTATTACAAAATGACAAGAAGAGAGAGGCACGTGATAGTCAATATGTAAGCTTGTGCGGACTAAGAAAATATCATTACACATTCATTGAGGGCACCACAGACAATTGCATCTAAAGGGTTTTGCATGCAACTATCTGTGGTGCCCTAAGTAATTTGACAAAACTAGATTCTCCATTGCCACCCAAAAATTATACCATGATTGCTCCATATTTAAAAATTTAGAAATGAGGATCAAAGTATTTTCAGATCCTAATGCAAAAGAGATTCATTACTCCGTGAGACTCAGAGATTACCTCCCTATTACAAAATGACAAGAAGAGAGAGGCATGTGATAGTCAATATGTAAGCTTCTGCAGACTAAGAAAATATCATTACACATTCATTGAGGGCACCGCAGACAATTGCATGTGAAGGATTTTGCATGCAACTGTCCATGGTGCCCTAAGTGATTTGGAAAAAATCAAATTCTCCATTGCCACCCAAAAATTATACCGTGATTGTTCCATACTTAAAAATTTAGAAACAGGGATCAAAGTAGTTTCAGATCCTAATGCAAAAGAGCTTCATTACTCCATGAGATTTAGAGATTACCTCCCTATTACAAAATGACAAGAAGAGAGAGGCATGTGATAGTCAATATGTAAGCTTGTGAAGACTAAGAAAATATCATTACACATTCATTGAGGTTACAACCGACAGTTACATGCGAAGGGTTTTGCATGCAACCATCCTTGGTGCTCTAAGTAATTCACATGCAACTGTCTGTGGTGCCCTAAGTAATTCAACAAAACCAGATTCTCCATTGCCACCCAAAACATTTGTATTATTCGAAGGAAAGTTAAGGAAAGAAAGAAAACATACCTCTCAACCTTCAAGTCTTAAACCTGTTCAAGCTTCTACCTTCTTCACGCGCACTACAATAATCTAATAATCATGAAATGAGGTTTGAAACCTTTTTTTATTTACTTTAAGTTATGCCCGTGTTGGTCAAAATTTTGACCAACACGGTGTTAGTCAAAATTTTGACCAAAATAGGCATGTATTAAAAAAAACAAAAGTTTTCCTTCTATAATCCGACCAACTTTAACATTTTTATTTGATGGTCAAATTGTTTAGTCAAAAAATAAGGTCAAATGTACTAGTGGTTGAATAACTTCCATAGACAAAAGGCTATTCTAGAGTTGGTTGGATCTCATTCTCTTGGTGTGGTCTTTATTCAAAGAACTAAGTTATCAGTGAATGGAATGATGAATAAGGCCTTCAAAATTTACACCCAAAGTCATTGTTAGTGCATTAGGCTCAAGGTAGTTTACGGGGCATGGCTTGCCTTTGGCAACTACACAAGATTATCCCACTCTGGTGGATTTACTAATGCTTATGCTCCAACTAATTTTGTGAGAAACCATCTTCTTTGGACCCATATCAAATATGTTCATTCTTTCTCCTTTATTGCTTTGGATCTTAGTAGCACATTTTAATGTGTGGCTAGCTTGGAAGAGAAACATGATGGAAATATATGGCTTGATCCTTTTGCTAGCCTTTTGAGGGATAATATTTTTTTTTTTAAAAGGTTGTAAATGTGAAGCCTACCAATGGTTTGTTTACTTGTAATAATAGACAATGTAGGGAGGTAGCTATATCAGATAGATTAGACAGATTTTTTATTTCTTGTTATTGTAGGGGTGATAATTAGGTGACTAGCTCTAAGATTTTAGACTAGAAAGGTTATAATCATTGGTTGGTCAAGTTGACTACTATTCGGTTCAAAGTTTGAGAAAGTCATTTTAAAAAGTTTTATCTTATGTGGATTCAGAACACTTCCCTTCATGACCTTATGCTAGATTGGTGGCGTGTTGGGAAGCCAACCTATAGAATTGCTATGTACTCTTTTGTTAAGAAGCTTCAATTTATTAAGTATAGAATTAAAATGTGGAATAGGTTTTTTTTTGGTAACATATTCTCTGAAAATATTAATGCGAAATCTTGAGTGGATTAAAGATCAAGGCTTATCAGAGGATTTATACATAGAGGAGTGCATTGTGGCAAAAGAGTTAGAGGAATAAGAGCTTCAGGAGGATATTTATTGGAAGTAGAAATCTCGGATAGATTAGCTCCAAGAAGAAGACAAGAACATAGTTTTTCCATAACTTAGTGAAGGATGGGAGATATGGGAATTCTATAACTTCTCTCATATCCTCTAAAGGAGTTCACATTTCTTCTTTAAGAGAGTTTCTTGGGGAAGCTGAAAAATTCTTTGTAGATTTGTTTGCTAAGTACTTTATTTTTGCCAGTATTGAAGAAGGATTGGTGCTTGATTGTATTTTCTCCCTTGTATCTAATGAAATGTATGTGAATCTTCTAACACCCATCTCTTTATCTGAAGTTAAATAAGTTTTGTTATAAATGAAGGAGGGTAAAGCTCCTGATCCAAATGGCTTTTCCCTTATATTTTTAAGTTTGACCTCTTGGAGGTGGTGTAGGAGTCACATACAAATAAATAGATGTTAAGGGCTATGAATGCTAAATTTATAGCTCTTGTCCCTTAAAAGGAAGGAGCTAACTCTTTGAACTCCTTTTGGTTTGTGTAAAGTTATCTATAAAATTATAACAAAGTTGATTGCAGAAAGGCTCAAGCCATGACTTAGTAATTCAATTTGTGGAAAGTAAGGGTTTTATTACTAGAAGACAAATTATTGATGGGATTATCATAGCCTCTAAAGCCATCCATTCTATGGTGACTTCTAAGGATAAGTCTATGTTTATAAAACTAGATATGGCCAAGCTTATGATAGTCATATGGGATTTTTTTGCAAAAAGTGCTCGTTGCATTTGGCTTTATTAATGAATGGCTTAGTTGGATTATGAGTTGTATTAATTTCTCTTCTTTTTCAATTCTCATCATTAGTGAACCTACAAGGCTTTTTAAAGCTTCTAGAGGTCTATGGCAAGGAGATCCCCTTTCTCCCTACCTATTTATTTTAATGGCCTTAGGGTTGGGATGATTTATTAAGTCGAGTGTTAGGAAAGGATTGATTCATGCCTAAAATTGGTTTCATGGATTTCATCCTTTGTGGATAGTATAGCTTTGATGGGCATGAATAGAATTGTTAAGGACACTAATCTAAGGAAGATGGAATAGAATAGTTGGATTATGAGTTGTATTACTTTCTTTTATTTTTCAATTCTCATCATTAGTGGGCATACAGGGCTCTTTAAAGCTTCTAGAGGTATATGGAAAGGAGATCCCCTTTCTCCCCACCTATTAATTTTAATGGAAAAAGTTTTGGGATGATTTATTAAGTCGAGTGTTAGGAAAGGATCGATTCAGATTTGAAATTGGTTTCACGGATTTCCTCCTTATTTTCACCTCCAATTTGTGGATAGTATAGCTTTGATGGGCATGAATTATGGAGGCCACTAATTTAATGAAGACTGAATATTTATTTGGTAGCTTCTAGGAAAAAGATTAATGAAGATAATTCTCTTATATTCTTCTTTAATACCCCTCCCCTTATTCATGCTAGGATTGCTAGAATTTTGAGATTTCAAATTGGTTCCCTTCAATTGTTTATCTTAGATTTCCTCTTCCTGTTCGACTAGCAAGTGGCTTTCAATTGTTAAGAGCATGACCTATCTATAAATGCTTTGTGCTAACTTCTCAAATAAACTTTACTAAGAAATTTTATGCCCTTTGTTGACAGCCCTTGTGGATGGGTAATATTATTTCTTCAAAATGGATACAAATTATAAGCCAATATAGGATGACAATCTTAGATTTTAGCTTGCTACTATGAATGGTCATGTTCTAGCTTCTAAGCTTTTTTGAATATTAGGATTGCACCAAAATTCATAATATTAAGCATTTAGGGGGTGTGGATAGCAAGGACATTCCCCGATTCACTATGGATGACAAAGGCTCTATGATATGGAACACTCTAAGGAAGGAAGCACAATAGTTAAAGAAAGGAATTTGTTGGATATGCAATAAAGGTGTTGAATCATTCTAGCATCATTCTTGGGATGGGCACCCACTTGTTAAGAAATTTCTATAGCTACAATATTTATGTGACAATTTCCTTGATGCATGTTGGAGAAAAGTTTAAATTTTTAAAACTTCCTTGAATCTTGGGCATGTGCATGTGGCCATATGGAAGGAACAACATGAGTAAGGAGGAACTTGCTTAGATTTTGATGTGAAGAATTTGTGAGGGGTCCAAATCTGAAGGGGAATTTTTGGTGACTTCAAGCTAAGTGGAGTTGTATAAAATAACTTATGGAAAGGAGATTGAAATTTTCTTAATTTTCCTTGTGGTTTGTTGTGTAGAATAAATGTCTTATACTTGGGAGAATCTTTGGACAAGAGGGAGAATGTTTGTATTCTGTGTACCCCACATCTTTTTTATGTGACAACTTCCTTGATGCAAGTTGGAGCAAAGTTTAAGTTTTTAAAAATTCCTTGAATCTGCATATGCATGTGGCTATATGGAAGGAACAACATGAGTGGCCTCCTGGATGATCATTAGATGGTAATGAGGAAATTGCTCAGATTTTGATATGAAGAATTTGTGTGGGTCCAAATCTGAAGGGGAATTTTCTAGTGACTTCAGGCTACACTGAGTTGTTTAAAATGACTAGTTGTATGAAATGTCTTATGGAAGGAGAATGAAGTTTTCTTAATTTTTCTTGTGGCTTGTTTGTGTTTTGTGTACCCCACATCCTTTTTTTAATGGGCTTTCTTAAGGAAAATTTGGAATTATTGGTGGGGAGCTTGGAAGCATGCTTCAGGAAAATTTGGCATTATTGGTGGGGAGCTTGGAAGCATGCTTCAGAGATTTTATGGTCCTCTTACTATTTGGCAATTGTGGCTAGAAATAAATTGCAAGATTTTACGGGGTAAGAAAATGTTTGATGAAGGAACTTCTCAAAAATATTTCATGGCTTTGGAGTGTGAAAGTGGCCAAGATCCAATTGAATCACAAGTTAACATAGGAATCTAGCTGAATCATATCTAAATCATATGAGAAATAAGCAGGTATTGTCAATCTAAAGTACAGATGCTGAGTTCACCTATCTAAATCATATGAAAAATAAGCAAACCTATCTAAATCATATGAAAAATAAGTAGGTATTATCAATCTAAGAGTACAGATCCTTTTTGAAATGGATCTTGTGCTCAAAAGCTCCTATAGATACATAGGTCACATCTTTACACAATCTTCAAAAAGAAATTATCTTAATGAATGTCGAATATTTCCCAATAGGAACCTGCATCTCAATTTTGACACAAACCTGTGAATATTCAAAGACAAAAACTTATTTGCAGTAGTGGCAAAGATAACACTCTACGATCTATCATTTACAATAGAAACAAGTATAGCTCAATTTTAACACAAAACTATCAATATTCTTTCAAAGATAAACGTGTTTACACTATTTACTCTACACTAGTTAGTTATGGAAAAATTATGGCAATCACATGCTTTTTCATCTACACTTGTCATTCATGTGACCACTAGCTTAGCTCACCCACTCTTATGATCAGCTCACCCACTCTTATGATCATATCAACTGAGGAAAGTAGAGCTAGATTAACTTCAGAACCCCTTCAACAAGACATAAGGAATCCTAACTTGATTTCAATGTGATGTGCATTAAATTTGGTGAGAGAAATGTTAATTAATAGGATAAATATCCAACAAACAAACTCTGTCCCAAGGACTCCAAATTGGATGCCCCTAACTAGACAACAGAATAATCAACAAACCAAAAAGTCAAATGAAATTTTATAGTTTTTACCATAACCTGGATGTGTAGAAATATAAAATTAACGGCACACCCTACAACCCACCTACCCAAAAACACCCTGCTTCCCACACAAAAACACCCCCCCAAATCTAAAAAAATAGATGGCACAAAGGTACTAAATACATGGGTAGCACAATGTGTTAAATGTCATAAATGCAATGTGTTAAATGTCATAAGTGAAAACACAAATTTTGTCAGAGCCAAAGGAAATTTATTGTCAAAATTACTTTAGCTATTTGTATTAAGTATTAAGTATTTTTATATATGTAGTAAGTTGCCTTCTTTTGATGAGCACTTGTCATCCAATAGTCACTTATGATTCTTTTGTAGCTCTAGTCCAATTTTTACAATAGTTCAAAACAGTGTTACCAGAATCACCAATCACCCAGCAAATCTAATTCAAGTTTTTTAAAACATACTTTTTTTTTTTGTAAAATACTTTTTATGGTGTTCTAAGTGTTGATTCCATCCTAAGTTTTTGCCAAGTCCATGTCCAAGTAAAAATTGAGCTTCCTTGGTCTGGTAAGTGGATCATATGCAATTCACCAACCTTACATGAAGGGGAGATCTCTCTCAATAGTTGCAACTTGACCATCGTCCAACTGGTACATCAAAGTAGATCTCTCTCAACAGTTGCAAAACTTTTAGTATAAAAACTGGATTTTAAAAAGTTAAAAACTGCAATTGTCCAACTTACACTGCACAACTAAGAAGGTAGCTTCTATTGGCTCAGAATTGGCATTGTAGTCAAATATGTTAACTTGAGAAAGAAGCCTCCATCGTTATGAAAAGTTACTATTCAATCAACATGTAAACAAGCCGTATGCAAGTAGAAAGTCAACAAGAAAAGGAATAATAAGTAAAAAAAATCATCGAGATGAAGAAGCCACTGTAAACAAATATTAGCAAAGACTTGGGAATGTTCTGTGCCATCAATCCATGAAACAATAGGTGGAGTTTTAAGGGTTTGAGCATGTGGCTTAGCATCAGTTCAACACTATTATGTATAGTCTTGCCACAACAATTTCTATTTAAGACATGTTGAATATCTTTCTTCTCATATTTCATGCAAAAATATTCAACACAATTTAATCCCAAAATTGTTAAAAGGGTCAATATATCATGGTTCTAATGTCGAGGCCCTGAACTATGGTCTAGTAGTTCACATGGAACTTGTTCAAGCTTGTTGGTTCATTAATTGGATCAATAAAAACCATGTATAGTTATATGGGGGCATAAGGGTAACTTCAATCTATTAGGAATGAATGCAAAATATTTTGGCAGTCATTCTGTAGCAGTTGTTGTTGCATTCATGACTTGGATTGTCATTGATGTCAACACAGTGATATTCTGGATATCAGCAGGAAAGTAGGTACAATTTTGTTTTGCGCACATGTTTTATTGTAGATTGGCTTTTGCACAGTTGATGGTATGTTCTTTGGTGTGTTATTAACCTATGGTTAATAGTGCAAAAATAAATTCATTCATTCATGAGAGTTATGAGCATTTTGGTGAAAGCAGTGTTTAGACAGTGTTTCTGTGTAGCGATTTTTGGAAATCAGAGGATATCTCTTAGCTGGGATGGAATCTGATTTTGCATGGTTAAAGGGATGTTGGAGACTCATTAATGATGACATGGTTCATAGCGCAAACTTTGAGGATATATTTGGAGAAAGTTACAGTATCTGGAAGCTGACAGTTTTATGTGAATTTTGTGTAGCGTGTAGAAATTATTATTTTGTAATTGAGGACTGACTCATTTGTAATTATTTGAGTTTGGTATATAAGTAGGAATGTTTTCCTTGTTGTAATGAGAATTGTGAAAAAGTGAAGTGAGAAAAAGAGAATTGAGAAAAAGAGATTTGAGTAGTGAGGATTGAATTGTGAAAGTTGAGATGCGAATATATGCATGAAGTGAAGAAAAGAGCTAATTCAGTGATGAAGGAAGACTTGTGAGTACAAAGATCTAGAATTATGATCTTGTGTAGTAGAGAGTGTAGTTTTGGCACAATGTGAAGGAGGTAATATATTTCATATTATTCTGTTGAATAATTCTAAGATCTTTTGGATAGTGGGTTCAGAGATCTTGCCTTGAAGCTGTTTGGGTAGTGGGTCCTTCTGTCTTCCATAAACTCTTAACCGGGTTAGAATCTTTTAACAGGGATTCAAAATCTTCTAATAGGGATTTATATGTATTGAATGTATTTCATAAGACTCCTAACAGGGTCCATCCTCTAACAAGGAACTTTCATTTTAGTGCATCATTTTGTGGGCATCATTCCCACCGTGGTTTACTCTTTTCAAGAGGTTCCCTAGTCAACATATCTTGTGTTATTGTGCAATTGTGTATGGTTATCTTTCTATGCTTGATTACTACATTGATTATATTGTTTAAAGCAGTTGAATGGTTAAATTATCAGATAAATGATTCACCCCCCCCCCTCTTAGTTATCTTGGGGATCTTTACTTTCTAACACAATCTGTTAATGCAAGTTTAACATAACCCTCAACAAAAACTAAAAATTGCAACAGGATTGGAAAAAGTGAACTAAATAAAAAAATCAGATGTCTGCATTAGTCTGGGAAGGTTATTATGGGCATTTTGTTGAAAAACATTTTTTATTACATGTTTAAAATTTCTTGTGGTTCAAAATTGTACTTATTGACTTACTGCACCATAATAACTTGCACCATTTTGAAAAGTGAGAGTTTGAAAAGTGAGATGATGCATTTTGTTTCACCAACTTTTACCTAAACAAAAAAATATAGACCATTCAGTTAAGTGACCTAAGACAAGTGAAATGTTGTACCTTTCATGAGCATGCTAGTACAAAAAAAATATTCTAGGTGTGGTACGAATGTGTACAGTAGTGTATAGTTTGATGCACAACAATAGTAACATCTGAATGAAGTGTAAAGTGTAACATGTCATTTGACCCTTTACAAAAAATAGTATCATCATGATGCACAACAATGAATATCACTAATCATAATTGATGAATAATTATCACTAACTATAATAGATGAACAATTATTTTAGTTGCACCATAAGATCTTGATGCACACTTTCACATAAAAGAAATAGAACAATAAGATGTTATATACACCATAAGTTTGATGCAAACTTCAAAGAAAACCTACATCAAATCAATGGAATATGTGTTGTTAGTACCTTTCGACGAAGCCCATCATGCAACTAAACAATATATCTTTAGATCTTCCATGCAAAACCATCCAATCATATAGAAGCATCAATGTCACTCAAACAAAATTCATCAAACTTATGGTCATCATTACCTTCAAAATTCATCATAACCTTCACTCAAAAAGTCATATCATGGTTATAAGCACACTAAGCAGACATTAGGAGTTTTATGATTGCCAGTGATGTTGCAAGTCTAACAAAAAAGTCTAAAACAATTGTAGTATTTTGTCATATATACCAGTCAACCTAATGCACACTAAATATGCCATATTCCATTAGATCCATCAAAAAAAGACTCAGTTTCACTCAAAAATTCATATCATTATCATCCATAAATTAAATAAGCACACCATAGGAGTTTTATAACCACTAGTCATGGTGCAGATTTATCATAAAATCTAGAACTATTATAGGATGTTATGCCATACTTTCCATTCAACCTAATGCACAAGAACACAAAACACTCTCTAAAGGTTAGATGTAGATTAGTTATGTAACTTTCATACAAAACACCATGCAAACACTCATCATCAAACCTTTCACATGTAAACACCATGCAAAAGAGTCAATAAACAAACACAATAGACACATCATCCATAAACAAACACACTAGACACATCATAGGAGCTTTGTACAACCTTCAAACAGAACCCAAACAAATCAATCACATACACACCATTATAAAGTTTCATATAATCACATTGTACAATAGTGAGTTTTAGTAAACATGTGATACATGGATAAATATACAAGTCAGTGGTGCATAGCTAATATGTACCTATACAATCATTATACACAAGAGTGAATGTCACTCATCCATGATTCATAAACAAGCACACTACGTACACCACATGAGTTCAATTCAACCTTTAAAAATCACCATAGAACTCACCAACTGACATATATATCATTAGTACCTTCAAACATTACCCATCTAGTTAACTCCATGACAATATAATTAAACCCTTTGTATAAAAGTCATTCAATTGTCATACACAAGAATGAATGTCATTCAATCATGATGCATGGGAAAACAAATTACACACAGCCTCACAGTTTGATGCAACCTTCAAAAAAAACACACTCAAATATGTTTATCATTAACCCCTGTGTACAATCCATTCACTCATACCACCACAAGACACAACATTAAAACAATATCCATATATAGTAGGTGACATATATACCATGAGAATCTCACATAAAATACATACAACTATAATGTGCATATGTAAATGTCACTGACAATGTTACATGGTTTAAGCACAACATATTGAAGAAGACTGATGTATACTAGCCATGATGCAAGCTTAACTCTAAAACCCCATAACTCGTAAAAGTTTCTACTAGCCACCAAAGAAAATAAATGTAAAAGTTTCACTTACTAACTCCTTTAATATCAGTTATATGAGATAGTTGAAAAATGAACACATGGAAAAGATATGCTATGCAAAAAACCTAGTGCAAAATATATTTATTTGAAGGTCAGGTCAACTCCAAGTACCAAAATGGAGGAGTTATAATTTCTATTGGTGGCTAGTGTTGCACTTTATTATTCTTTTGTAATTACTGCATCATTTCAATTAAGAAAAAGTACCAAGATGGAGAAGTAATAATACTAATTGTCTTTCAACCAAATTTAACATCAAAGCTTGAGATTGAAATATAGATCATCGCTATTAAATACACAAAAATTATCAATCATTGAAAATAACAACCTTCAGTTGAAAGCATCCCAAATACAAGACAATCAGTTTCCAACATCACCAGATCAAACACAAGATCTTTCATAGACGCCATAATAGTTCTTGCAAGGTATGTGTGAAAAATACAAAGACACAAAGCATTATGAACAAAAATAAGGAGTAAAACATTATCTTCATGATATTAAAAGATCACTTACATGTTTACAAGAATTGGACTATGAGTCTTCGTCCTCTTCTCTGCCTCTTTTTTCTACTACTATCAAAAAGATGGAAACAAAATACAAGGGGAAAAATTTACATCAAATACAAGGGTTAAAAATTACATAACATCACAAAACATTAAAATGTACAGAAAGACAACGACAAATAGACACAACAATGTGCACACTAAAACAAAACCCAAAGGAAAGTTACAGAGAAAAAGACAACATTGATAAAAAGAATTCTAACGAACATTCACACAATGAGAAAAGGAAAGGACATTCACAAAATGAAAAAAGGTAAGTTCTCTACAAAGAGAGAGTGAGCAATACAATTCTCTTCACAACTATTTATAGCTCCTCTTAAGTTTGAGTTCCTTGCTCCTAATGACACTAGATTTTTTCTTCATACTAAGATCTTTTTCTAATAGTACATTTTTATTTCCAACATTACAATTTTTTTCTAATAGGGATTAAGGAAGGCTTTTACTCCAACAGTACAATTTCAATGATATATTTGTTGCAGCATTATATCAAACAATTGGTTTCCCTGTCTAGTCTCATTAAGTTTGAATTCCTTGTTTCTAATGGCACTATTTTTTTACATCACAAGAGAGACCTTTTTCTTAATGAAACATTTTTAAATCCATCATTAAAATTTTATTCTAAAAGGGATTTAAGGGAGATTTTTACTCCAACCGTAAGTTTGTTGCAACATTATGTCAAACACTTGGTAAGTAATCTTAACCTGAGAGTTTGATGTGCTAAATAGCTTTGCATTTTGTGGCTCAAGTAAGATTTCTTTTGTTTACTTCTACAATTTGAATGATCATTAGGGAATCATTAGGGTTGGAGAAATGGCTTAAACTAGTTTGAACTATCATTAGAGAATCATTAGGGCTAGAGAATTAGCTTAAACCAGTTCAAAGAAAGCTACTTCATGCTTATCTAGAAGTGATTTAGTTATTTTTAACGCATGTTCACCATTTTCTTGAGCTAGAAAATGCTTGAGCTGTAAAATGCAAGCCGTTCAAATCATCACGATGTCCACTTTCAAGAAGCTTTTCCAATCTCTGGACCATATTTTCCTCTCCACTATGAATCTTTCATGCCATGAAGTGAAGGTAGCAGGCTCTGACTAGGGTTTCATCTTGGCAAATTTAAATGAAATTTCCCTCTTTCTACAATCACATCAAATTAGTAGTATTGATGTTTGGAAGTTGCCAAGTAATTAGGGCCCCATTTGTTTGCTGGAATTGGGGAAAAATTGGTTTTGGGACTTCTGCTTTTTCAACAAATCCATCATTTGGAACACATATTTGCAATTCAGGTTTCCTCACTCAAAATCTGGTTTAGGCCCTAAAATGGGCAACACCATCTTCCCACCCAATAGGTGGAATTCAAAATCAAATCTAGGTTTTGAAAAATTGTGAACCTCATTTAATTGTCCAGTTAGGTCCATTTTTTATGAAATTGCATTGCAAAAGGGGTCTATGTCTATGGAAAAACCCTCCTCTTTCCTAATTTATGAGCCTCCATTCCCGACTTGATAAAGAAGTCTTGACATTCTGTTGTCTGGGCATTGCCAAGATTTGAGTCTAGGCATTGTAGGTTGAAGACTTGTGATTCTTTACTGTCAACCAAGTGGTAGAATTTCGCCGTATGTCTCCCTCCTGCTTATCAACCTAGAGCCATTGATGAATAAAAACATTCTATTTTTAAGCAAGCTTGAGAAAAGAAATTAAAAAACACCATACAAATGGCAGTATACAAAATTAAAGATGCTTTGAATTAATCAATCTTTGACCTATAAACTGGTTTCAGGTGTTGATCAAGGCTTCTCATGTCATTTATTATTTTAACTTTTTTGCAATGGATCTACATCCGACTACTTACAACTCATCATTTGAGCAATTTTATCCATGGAATCGATTCATACATCATTTTGTTGTCTTTCTAGCATTTCTGAACAGGCCAAACTTGAATCAAATCTAAGTCTTTGATTTATAATTATATATTTATCATAGGAATATAAATTTTGGTACATCGTTCATTCGAGAGGAATTTGTTCTCCTCATTGAATGGATTGATCCTTAATTAAGAAAGGTTTTGAAAACTCTAAAAATCTGATCTGTAAAATATATGTAATTCTATTTTTAATTTAAAAGTGTAAAATCAAATACAAAAATAGGAATTTCTTAGTTCCAATTCTAATTTTGAAATTGGCAACCAAATGTAGAAAATGGATTGCCTCAGTCATCTTCCGCGTCAACCAAATGGTCCAAACTATCTTCCGAATACACAAAGCCAGAATTTCAAAACCTTATTTTGAGATAATCAGGTTTTGAATCAAATTCCAATTCTACAAACAAATAGGGCCTAGGGTTTTGAATGCAGGGGAAGTTGGCATTCAAAAGTTGATTATGCCACCTATTGCCCTTCTCTTCCACGACAAAGGTCTTTTGGTTTTTTGTTGGAGATAATTTAGTTTTCCATTAAATTGATTTTATTTCTTAAATGAAAGTAGTTCAAGTGTTCTCATACAAATTTCTAATTTCAGAAAAGAAAAGATAAATTAAATTTTTTAATGTCTCATTCAATTAGTTTTTAGTTGGAGAGAATTTAGGGTGTCAAGGCAGTTTGTTTCCATTAAATTGAATTTATTACTTAAATTTAAGTAGTTCAAGTGTTCTATGTAAAAAATTTCCATGTAAATTTTTAATTTCAAGAAAAAGATAAATTGGAATCTATCTTATTTCGGTTGAGGAGCTATTGTGTATAAGGTTACAATTGCACAAAGATGGGGGACCAAAAAGATGCCACTTTTCTTTTTGGCCCCCCATCACACATAGTGCGCATGCACCAAAGCGCGTGCACCCTATAGGGCACACACGCTTTGGAAAACACTTTTTCCAAAGCACGTGCACCCTTTGTAAAAACCCTTATAAAGCTTGATGTGCATTTTTGAAAGCTCATTTTTCTTTCTCAAACCCGCATTTTCAGCTAAGAAGGGATTCTAAAGCATGCACACCCTGTTATTTTTCTTTGTGAACCGATTGTTTTTGTTCGTCCATCCATCAAATGGCTCCACGGCATTGTCAAGTTCGATCTAGAAGAAGAGGTAAGTGTTTTTACAGCCCATGCCTCTTATTTGTTTTAAAATTTTAGTTTTGTTGCAATTTGTTTTGTTAAAATTTGTTTTTGTTTAAATTTGTTGTGTAATGAAGATTTTAAAATGTAGTTTTTTTAATTGCCAAGAAGAAATTATCTCCCTCAACCAAACTCTCCACCAAACCCTTCGTCTCCTCATGAAGAACCAAATGAAGAACCGAATGAAGAAACACATGAAGAAAATGAGCCTCAATTGCCTCCTCCAATTGAGAAACCTCCTATTGGAACCCAACAAAATTTGATGAACCAAATTGAAAGAGGGAAAAAGGAATTAGAATCTTTAATTAATAGGTTAAAAGATTCTAGTGGTTCAAATCCCGGAAGGGAAAGACTTGCAAAATCATTGGAAGAAATCTTGACCCACGTAAGTGTGGTTAGTGAGAAAATTGATTTATGGTGGGATAAAAGAGAAGAAAAAAAACAATATTATGCAAATAAATTATCTTATGCGGACATAAAAAAGAAAAAAAAATCACAAAAGATGACATTTGCTAGCTATTTAAAAAACTAGGGGACATAGATACTCTTAGAACTACAAGAAGGAGGTTCCCAATTCATTGGTGCATAAATGAAAACATTAAAATTTTTTTTGGGAGAGATGGTGGATGGTCTTTGATTTGCCTCCTTGTAACAATCATGAGGTTCCTATATATTTCTTGAGGAAACTCTATTGTGAGTTTGTACTCAAGGAGGTGCCAAATTATTTTGAAATTCTGGATTCTCAGAATAGAGGAGGGGGGTCATCATTTGATCGAGTAGGGAGACATCATGACCCTAACACACCTAGGGCTGCTATTGGAAAGCCATAGGTGGATCATGTTGGTATTCCTTCCATTGTGAAGGAACATGTAGAGGTAGACACACTAGACACGATTAGTGCTCTGACACAGACTCTCATTCAATGTACCACTCCTTTAGTTGAGGGTGACTATGGTCAATCCTCGAGGGGGCATATTTGTTGGTCATGTGGACGCTTGTGCACATTTGGTACTGGTGAGAGAGAGGAAGATGATTCTGGATTGATGACTGATAGCTTTCTAAATACGACATTTGGCATTGACACACAGGTAAATATTTCCAAGTTCATTAAATTTCTTTGATCATATTTCATTTATAAAAGAATAACTATTTAATTTAGTATCTATTGTTTATGATGAAAATTCAGTGCAAGAGTGTCAGTGGCGATGGTGGTGGCAGTGGAAGTGGCAATGATCCTAATGTCCCCTTTTACACATTGTCGTCAATTCCATAAGTATGTATCGAATAAAATATTTTAATTAACATATTTGATTAATATGTAATTATATGAATAATTGTATCCTAACTTATTGTGAATGTGCATTAGATGTGTACTAGTGGACCATCGATGTTCGCAATAGACAATGAAGGGAATCATGCAACTTTCCTTGAGGTATCTTTATTTGCACATATTAATTTGATTTACTTGATTATATTTAATTAATGAATGAATGACTAAATTACTAGACAAATTATGATCAAAATCCAGAGGCACGATGATTACATTCTTTCACTTGGGTTTGTGAGGTAACCATTGAGTGCACAGGTATACATGTAATAATGCATTATAATTAACATGTTAGTAGTACGTTCTTATATGAATGGTTATCTTATAATTTTCCATGTACATGTGCACTAGTTGAATGTTGGCATTTCAACTTCAACACCACACACCGAAGGACATGGTGGAACCTTCATGGAGGTATCATTTACTAATTAGTAGGGTTGTAAAAAATATATGTAATCTTGATAACTACATAATTTACTTTTTTTGTTTCATTTTCAGCTTTTGACACAGAGATTCCTCCTTCTATCCATGATTCTTTGGATCGTGGAGTAGCTGCAGCAGTATCTAGTCTCGAAGCACTGATTGAGGTATGAAAGAGATCACTTAACTTTAATTATTATTTTAATAGTTTGTATTGAATTTTATAATGATATCCATGTATTTATTTTAATTATTATTTTGATCATTTTTGTAGGGACTTATGACTCCAGATCACCAGCATGTGCCTTTGGTGGGTGAACATAGTGACTATTTGCTAGCAATAAGCCAATATTCAATTTTATGTCATTGTATAATTCAATTTTGATGTATATTAGTTATCTCTATCTAATTTTTTTTATGAGGTCGAGCCACATAAGAGTCTAGACAGGAGGATGAGTGAGCACACTTGGAAGACTACGACATCCATTACATCTCCATCGATGCGACAATTGAAGACAGCTCGGGATTTGTTTTCTTCCCCTAGTGGGAAAGGATTAGATTAGTGATATGGATTGTATGCCTATATAGCATTAGTGGACATATTTTTTGTATATTGTATCAGTGATATGTTGTACATCCATTTGGCTTTGAGGAAGCCAGTTTTACTATATTGAATATATTCAATGTATGACATTATTGGACATATATATTTGACTTCATGCCCTATGAATATGTTTTTTTTAATGTTTTAGGTATGCAATTCATGTGTTTGGTGTATTGATGTAAACTAATTTATGTTTATGTGGATGTCTTATGCTTTGTAAATTTCCCATGCCTTATAGTTATGCTTGTATCTTTATCGATGTATGTTTAACTTGCTGACTATGCTACAAATGTCAGTCGCTATCCTCAATAATAGTTAATTCCTTGACTGTAATAATAACAAAAGTAATGAAATGAATGCATAAATGTATAAATATTATATAAGGATTCTTGGGGTACCCTAATGTTGGCTAGAGTTCTTTTATTAATAAGATTACTACAACAGATGTGGATGTGAAACCTTATGCTTTTACAAACTAACTTCTAATTGTCCCCTAACTGACTGATTGTTAATGAAAAACACTAGAATACATATTTTCACTCATCCTAATCCTCACCCCAGAGTCATCGGTGTCATACAAATGACTGTATGTGCCAAAAAAGGTTGATAGTAGCATTTATCTGACCATTCAAAGTTATTGGAACAAACGGTTCGATGCTATGACTGACGGTTGGAAAGATACATAATGTTGGTCATTTGAATTGAGGAACACTGTGAGTTTTGACATCGATCGAGAATGTGTTTCCAAATATAAATGAACTTGAATATTTGAAAATTGAGATAGGCTTTTGTAGGCCCTAGCAACATGGTCCCATAGCAGCTGATGGATCCATGCTACCTCACACGAGCTCTGAGATATGACCCTGCAAAGATGGTTGATTTCATGCTTAAGAGACCTTGAGGGACACTTTGGCCCAGAGTCATTGGTAGGGTTTGAACAACTGTGTGTGCCGAACAAGGTTGCCTCTTGCATTTACTTGGTCAATCAGAGCTATTGAAACTGACGGTTTGATGCTACGACTGATAGTTGGAAAGATACGTAATGTCGGCCATTTGAACTGAGGAACACTATGAGTTCTGACATCGACTGAGAATGTGTTTCCAAATATTAACGAACTTGAATCACTGAAAAATGAGAGAGAATTTTTTAGGCCCTAACAACATGGTCTTGTAGTACCCGATGGATCAATTCTACCTCGCATGAGCTCTGAGATATGATCTCGCAAAGATCGGTGATTTCATGCTTAAGAGACCTTGAGGGACACTTCAGCCCAGAGTCATGGATGGGGATTGAATGACTATGTGTGCCAAAAAAGGTTGCCCCTAACATTTATTTGACCATTCAGAGCTATTGGAACTAACGATTCGATGCTACGATCGACAATTTGAAAGATACGCAATGTTGGCCATTTGAACTAAGGAACACTTTGAGTCCTAACATTGACCGAGAATGTGCTGCCGATTTTAAACAAAGTTGAATCTCAAAAAATTGAGAGAGGATTTTTTAGGCCTTGAAAAAATAGTCTTGTAACACCTAACGGATTGATTCTACTTTGCACGAGCTCTAAGATATGACCCCACAAAGATCACTGATTTCATGCACTCGGGACCTTGAGGTACACTTTGGCCTAGAGTCGTCGGCAGGGATCGAATGACTGTGCATGGTGAACGAGGTTTCCCCTAGGGTTTACCAGGCCATTCAAACCTATTGGAATTGATGGTTTGATGCTACAACTGACAGTTGTAAAGATATGCAACATTGGCTGTTTGAACTAAGGAACACTTTGAGTTCTGACATCGACCAAGAATGTGCTGCCGATTTTAAACGAAGTTGAATCTCCAAAAACTGAGATAGGCTTTTGTAGACCCCAACAAAATGGTCTTGTAGCAATTGATAGATTGATTCTACCTTGCATGAGCTCTAAGATATGACCCCACAAAGATCACTGATTTCATGCATTTGGGACCTTGAGGGACACTTCAGCTGAGAGTTGTTGGCGGGGATCAAATGACTGTGCATGGAAAATAAGGTTGCCACTAAGGTTTACCTAGCCATCTAGAGCTTTTGGAACTGATGGTTTGATGCTATGATAGATGGTTGGAAAGATATGCAACATTGGCCATTTGAACTGAGGAAGACTTTGAGTTCTGACATCAATCAAGAATGTGTTGCCGATTTTAAACGAAGTTGAATCTCCAAAAAATGAGATAGGCTTTTGTAGGCCCCAACAACATGGTCTCGTAGCAACTAATGAATTGATTATACCTCACATGAGTTCTGAGATATAACCCCACAAATATCACTAATTTCATGCATTTGGGACCTTGAGGGACACTTCGGCCCAGAGTCGTCGATAGGGATCAAATGACTGTGCGTGGTGAATGAGGTTGCCACTAGGGTTTACCCAGCCATCCAGAGCTATTGGAACTTATGGTTTAATGCTACAACTGATGGTTGGAAAGATACACAATGTTGGCCATTTGAATTGAGGAACACTTTAAGTTCTGACATCGACCGAGAACGTGTTGCCGATTTTAAATGAAGTTGAATCTCCAAAAACTGAGATAGAATTTTATAGGCCCTGGCAACACAGTCTCATAGCAACTGATGGATCGATTCTACCTCACACGAGCTCTGAGATATGACCCCACAAAGATCACCAATTTCATGCATTTGGGACCTTGAGGGACACTTCGACCTGGAGTCATTGGCGAGCATCTAATGACTATAGTTGGTGAATGAGGTTGCCACTAGGGTTTACCCAGCCACTCAGAGCTATTGGATCTGATGGTTTGATGCTACGACCGATGGTTGGAAAGATATGCAACATTGGCCATTTGAGCTAAGGAACACTATGAGTTCTGACATCGACCGAGAATGTGTTTCCAATTTTAAATGAACTTGAATCACCAAAAATTGAGATAGGATTTTGTAGGCCCCAAAAACATAGTCCTGTAGCAACTGATGGATCCATGCTACCTTGCACAAGCTTTGAGATATGACCCCACAAAGATTACTGATTTCATGCTTAAGGGACCTTGAGGGACACTTCATCATGGAGTTGTTAGCGGGTGATGAGAGCAATTTATGTCCCAGATTATACCATATTTTAACCTTCGTCTAAACCTTCACATTCATTTTAATCCCCATTTTCTATTCCATTTTCTCCTTCTATGTTGCATATGATCTAATATTTATGAGTAATATTTAATATAATTATTAGATAGAATATGTGAATAAATAGATGAAATTGTATTTATCTAACATGTTGATAATATGTTATGGTTCTTCCTGTCACCCTCTATGCATCTTCCTGTAGCTCTTTCACTAATATCAACTTTGAACTAGATACATTTGCTACACATATCATTCACCCTACATGAATACATGGAGAGGACTTTGAAGACTGGTGGAGGATACGATGCAATATGGAACCTTCTTGATATGTACCACTAAATTATACCATGATTCAGCAATGAATGAGGACAATATTGTTATGTTCGAATGATAGAACTAATTGCCTATTCTTGGCATGGGATATATTTCTATTCTATTGCCATGTATTCTACCTGTACCTACATGAATCACATGGATAGATTACATGCCATTTTCTCTATATTTGTAGTTTGTTACAGTTGAACCTTCTTCAAAACCATGGCTCAAAAATAGCGGATGAAGATAATATTGTTTTCTGAACTGATACAACAAAATTGTCTATTCTTTGCAAAGCTGCAGATTTTTGTTATAGATTCTCTATGTAATAGCCATTCTTTAGATGGCATGTATATTGGAGCAGTTAATAAGTTGTTAAGGCTGCATTAAGATATAGTGTTGGGGAGGTACAGTCATATATATACGTGCAGTCCTATAGAACACACAACATTGTACAAAAGACTGTTATTATTATTCTGAAATATAAGTTCCATATTTGCATGATTACAGAGACTTAAGACTACTACTTTGTTTCATCACCAGGTTGCTGAGGAGGAAGGGCCCACTCCAAAGTTATCTGGTGATCTTTTTTATTTATGTACAGAGTGCATTTAAATTAGTTTTCATTTGTATTTTAATTAGCTTAGCATTACATGGTATGGATTTAATAATAGTATATTAGTCTATGTGTTCAATATATGTATTTGATTGTAGAATAACACTTCATATGAATTAGATTATGAGTTGATAACTTGTTAAGAATTGTAGTTATATTTATCATAAAGTATTTTTGTTATCAGTTGCTTCTATTCAGTAAGTTTTTGCAGCATAATTATTTCCTATTGCATAATCATTTCGATTTGCTACAAGTTTTTTTTCAAGTGTCATAGCTACATTCATAGTCACTCAAATCAAAACTATCATCCCTTGATAGCATATTTCTTGGATGCCTTTCACAAGCTTACACTCTTGGATTGACACGTATAGACCAATCGAACTTCATCATAAAATTGTTAATTCTTTCTTATTATTTGCCCCAGTGTTGGCCTATCATTTTGGTGTCGTTGCCAGGGAAAGGTGTCAAAGGCATGTTAGTTTTCTGATTTGAGTTAGGAACAATGCGTTAGGATGAAAGCTTTTGCAATTGCTAGCCTTGCTTAAGTAATTAATCTTAATTTGCGTTGCTTAAATCATATAGATGCATTGCTTTATAGTTTTGTTTAAGAGTTTGCAAGTAGGCCTTAGAAATTAGATTCATTAGTTTCTTTACAAATTAAATTTGATTTTACATCATCACTAGTTGTTGTGAGTTATTGGTAAAGAAAGAAGCTATTTTGAAGAAAAAAATGTTAAAAATGATGCATTTTCAAGGTTGTTCAAGTAGATCAATTTTGGTTGAAAATTGCTTCAAAAATGAAAAAATTGAAGGGAATGCAAGAGGCAAAATGTGATTGAAGTCGGGGGTGCTGCCCCTCGACCCTACCCTATACTGCAACAGGGAGCGCACCTTGGGCGCTACCCTAGGACCCTGCAAGGGGCATTGCCCCTTGACCCCACTGGTGGCTGCCACCCCCAGACCCCCGCCTTCAAATTTAAAAACAAAAGAAGAACTTGGTGGGGAGCATACACCGATCAAAGGTGATATTTTAATACCCTCTCTACCTAATGAATGCATCTTTACTGATCTTGATCTTCCCTTATCAGAGGTATGCAAGAATTCTATCTTTATGTCTGACCAAGAAAATATCATTGATGAATTCTTAGAGCAATGTGATTTTGATGATGAAAATTTAACCACTTCTTGTTCTCTTTGCTACAGGAAAGATGACCAGTGCATATGCCAGAACAATCAAGAGCAAGTGGTGAATGAGGTACAAGCTATTTGTAAGTCTTACCATGATAAGGGTGAAAGTGGACAAGTTTTTCTTGTAACTGATAAACAATTTCAAACTCAAAATCAAGAAGATTAGGGTATGTATTATGTTGGTAACATATATTGTCACTCTATTTCATTACAAATCCAACATATTTCTTCAAAACATACTTCTCCACCTAGTAGGCACAATGAATGTAATCATGCATGCTCACAACAGCCCATATATCCCTCTTATATTCCACCATATCCATCCTTACCATCTTTGCTCCACCCATCCTACTTATTCCCATCTACTTTATCCCCTTCATTCTTCTTACCATATTCATTATCCCATTCACATTGCACTCCACCTTATCCACCAAAGGCAACTATATTGCCTCATACAATACTTCATAATAAGGTGGTTGAAAACACATATAATATCAAGCTTTCAAGGATCCCTTTACCATCTAATGATGTGCTTTAAATTGATAAATCAACATTGGAATGTATTGATGCATATAAGGGATGTGATTTTGGTTTAATTAAATTAGAAGAACAATATCATTTCTTGAATTCTAATAAACTTTGTTCTTCTTTTCCAATTAGTGAATTCCAAATACCCACAAATGAGCCCATGCATCAAATTGTATTAATTTTAATTATTGGACTCATCAGTATGTGTGTTAATATTAATCATGCACTAAGTAATATTAAACAATGTGTATTTCTCATTACACAAACATGCTACCAAATCCTCCAAGAGCTATATTTTATTACTTTTGTACTTATACATATTGATATTTGGAGGCCTATGGTTAAAATGTGCATCCCTCACATACTTGTTGATTTAGGACCAATACTTGATTAATCACAATTATAAGGGATTAGATGCATTAATGGCCAATATGGTACAACTGGATGATCATTATTCCTTATTGTTAAATCTATTCGTTGTCCTAAGATGACCCACTACACTATGGATGATTCATTTATTTAGCAAAGATCAAGGTATTTCTATCTATATATTTTTCATTCTTGGTTCTTGTATCTTACGATGATCATTCATTTATAATATGTGGTAATTTCTTGATTCCTTGGATGATTTGAATTCCCTATACTTTTATAACCTATAGTTAATTTGGGAGTACATCCATTGAATTATTGAAATATTTGATTTATCTATCATTCAAAAAGACTCACTAAATTCTAAAGTTGTGTTACTCTGTTGGGTTGCCTAATTTATTTGGTTATCTTGTAGCATGAAGTTAAGTTGGGGGGAATCCCTCCAATTTTGTAGTGCTCTGATGATCACCAATCAAGATTCACTGATTATTTTGTTGGTCCTTTTAGAAAAGCATGAAATGTGACATCTCCACAATTCAAGGTATGTATTCCTATGTTGATTGAATCACATTCATTGTAATCATATTCATTTGTTTTTATCAAGTGTTTATTCATATAAATAAGTCTACCTATAATTAGTAAAAATGAATTACTCACTTAATGGTAGGGTTATTAATTAGATAAAATTTGCTTTACTATGCTTGATATGCTTGGTTTTGAGAATATGGTTACAGGTCTCTTGTTGTGGTTAGAATATCTTAGTACCAATGCCAGTTGATGATGCTTCTCTACACAAGCATTGCATAACACATTGTGTTGGCTTTGTTCACATTGTGTGGGCTTGCTAGCTATCTGGCGCATATCAATTTTGCTTGTGCTTTACTATTGGAGATCACAAGAAGATTGTGGCATAAGAAAGACTTTGAAGATGTAGCAGATCATCATACTCCTTCTTCAAGTTGTGTCTCCTCCTCTCAGAAGTTCTATGGACGTGTTGGAGACTATCATTGGTGATCCAGTTTTGTCATTATCAGAGCACTATGTCATATGAGTATCATCATCCTTGTGAGTACTTCTTTCATCCAAGTATGCTAGTACGTGTTCCCAATCTCTACAAGGCACTTCTAAATTTAGCAGTGTGAGATACATAGATCAAGGTTGATTTGTGTAGTGTTTCAATATTCCTAAGTTTGTGGAGATTATTCATAGTCATGATACCAAGTTCATTATGCAATCAAGTTTCAACAGTGCCTTCTATGAGGTCATGGACAAAACTTAAGTTTTGGATGGTATCATTTTCCATCATCCATGTCAGGATTTCTTATTCTTTGGTCATTCTATGCAATTATTGAAAAAGAAAAAAATGAAAAAATGGAAAAATGAAAAAAAGAGAAAAAAGAGAAAAAAAAAAAGGCAATAAAAGATCCAACAATGAAAACCTTCGGGCGTTGTTGGCCAGTTAATTATTCATAGTCATGATTCCAAGTTCATTATGCAATCAAGTTTCAACAATGCCTTCTGTGAGGTCATGGATAAAACTTAAGTTTTGGATGGTATCATTTTCCATCATCCATGTCAAGATTTCTTGTTCTTTGGTCATTCTATGAAATTATTGAAAAAGAAAAAAATGAAAAAATGGAAAAATGAAAAAAAGAGAAAAAAGAGAAAAAAAAAAAAGCAATAAAAGATCCAACAATGAAAACCTTCGGGTGTTGTTGGCCAGTTAATATCTGAAAACCAATTTCTGGTGGATATTAATTGCAAAATAAATTCTTAATGGTGAAAACTATTTTTACAGTGCCATTAAGCGGTGAGTGATTGAAAACTAGCTTGTCAGCGGTCACTTGTCATTATCAAAAATTGAAAAAATGAAAAAGAAAAAAAGAAAAAAAAATTTTAAAAAATGAAAAAATATTGAAAAAAAATGACAAAATAAAATGCAATAATTGGTGTTCTTGGTTTTTCTGCTAATCATTATTTTTAGGAACACTCAATGGATTTTGTGCTTCTTTCATTCTTGGCACCTCCTATCGCTCACTCTTGCAGCTCTACTCTTGTTCAACATGATTCTCACAACTTTGATCACCCTTCGTATGTGCTACTTGTTCAGTAGAGGTGTTTCGGTGGGCTTTTGCTACCTCTTGTATGATCTACAATGCTTCAATTGATGATGGTGGTCCCTCAGCTTGCCCTCTATGTCCCAGTTTTATGGTTCCTTCCAGTGGTCTTCTCTTCGATGCTTTCAGTCAGATGGTGGTCTTTTGTGGTGTTGCAGTTCTGGATGCCTTTTGTAGTTCCTTTTTGTTGATTCATCCATTTTGGAGGTTCCAATTGTTGAGTCCCTCTGTGTTCCAGCCTTCATCTCTCTGAACATGCATGTTGGTAAAACAATCAAATTTATTTTTCATTATTTTATCTCTTAAATTTATTTATATTACTTATTATATTGATCATTGTGCAACACCCTTGCCTAGCCTCTCCTTGTTTCCCATGGACAGTCAACCTTTAAGTTGGGGGGAGGTATGTCATCCTCTTATCTTCCATCCATCACCCTTAATAATTTCATCACATTGTCCATTATATCCATCATATAATAGCCTGTGTTTTGTCTTTCATCTCTCCTATTCACCCATTTAAACTCCTCTTGTGCAAATTGAGATAAATTCCTCCTATATGCAACCTTTTGAGCCATGATGCTATAAAAAAAATTTGAAAAAAAAAGAAAAAGAAAATAGAGAAATAACTTATGAAAATTTGAAAGAGATATCCCTATTGAAGAAGAAAAAAATAACAAATCTTGTCATGTGAAGCAAAGAAAAGGGATTTGTGTTCATATATGAGTTATCATGGTTTAGGGTGGAGACAAAGTCTAAAGCCATAGATCCAAGTCCTTTTAATTCAAACCAAAGACCTCCTGATCATAATGATTGCATGAGGGCGTGCAATACACTAAGTTGGGGGGAATGATGAGAGCAATTTGTCCCAGATTATACCATATTTTAACCTTCATCTAAACCTTCACATTCATTTAAATCCCCATTTTCTATTCCATTTTCTCCTTCTATGTTGCATATGATCTAATATTTATGAGTAATATTTAATATAGTTATTAGATAGAATATGTGAATAAATAGATGAAATTGTATTTATCTAACATGTTGATAATATGTTATGGTTCTTCTTGTCGCCCGCTATGCATCTTCCTGTAGCTCTTTCACTAATATCAACTTTGAACTAGATACATTTGCTACACATATCATTCACCCTACATGAATACGTGGAGAGGACATTGAAGACTGGTGGAGGATACGATGCAATATGGAACCTTCTTGATATGTACCACTAAATTATACCATGATTCAGCAACAAATGAGAACAATATTGTTCTGTTCGAATGATAGAACTAATTGCCTATTCTCGGCATGGGATATATTTCTATTCTATTGCCATATATTCTACCCGTACCTGCATTAATCACGTGGATAGAATACATGCCATTTTCTCTATATTTTTAGTTTTTTATAGCTGAACCTTCTTCAAAACCATGGCTCAAAAATGGTGGATGAAGATAATATTGTTTTCTGAACTGATACAACAAAATTGTCTATTCTTTGCAAAGCTACATATTTTTGTTATAGATTCTCTATGTAATAGCCATTCTTTAGGTGGCATGTATATTGGAATAGTTAATAAGTTGTTAAGGCTGTGTTAAAATATAGTGTTGGGGAGCTACAGTCATATATATACATGCAATCCTATAGAACACACAATGTTGTACAAAAGACTGTTATTATTATTCTGAAATATAAGTTCCATATTTTCATGATTACAGAGACTTACGACTACTACTTTGTTTCATCACCAAGCTGCTGAGGAGGAAGGGCCCACTCCAAAGTTATCTGGTGATCTTTTTTATTTATGTACGGAGTGCATTTAAATTAGTTTTCATTTGTATTTTAATTAGCTTAGCATTACATGGTATGGATTTAATCATAGTATATTAGTCTATGTGTTCAATATATGTATTTGATTGTAGAATAAAACTTCATATGAATTAGATTATGAGTTAATAACTTGTTAAGAATTGTAGTTATATTTATCATAAAGTAGTTTTGTTATCAGTTACTTCTATTTAGTAAGTTTCTGTAGCATAATTGTTTCCTATCGCATAATCATTTTGATTTGCTGCAAGTTTTTTTTCAAGTGTCATAGTTGCATTCATAGTCACTCAAATCACAACTATCATCCCTTGATAGCATATTTCTCAGATGCCTTTCACAAGCTTACACTCTCGGATTGACACATAGACCAGCCGAACTTCATCATAAAATTGTTAATTCTTTCCTTTTATTTTCCCCAGTGTTGGTTTATCAGTGGGATCCAAACAACTGTGTGTGCCGAATGAGGTTGCCACTAGGGTTTACCCAACCATCTAGAGCTATTGGAATAGATGGTTTGTGTTGGAAATATTCAAAACTATCTAGGTTACTGAGAGGGGAGGGGTGAATCAGTAACTTCAAAAATTTTAACAGATTCAGATCTTAATAATATTAGATTGATAATTTGACTACATGCATGAGTAATAGAAAGAATAAAACATTCATAACACTTAGAACATAGAGATTTGGTAACCCAGAAACCTTCCAAGTAGAAAGTAAAACTAGGGTGGGGATGATACCCACAAAACTTCAATACTGCAGTATAAAGTTTGCCGGTTAAGGCTTACAATGATCACTTCTGATGATCTTCCCTTTTAGGAGCAATAAGGACTGCTAGGTCCACCTTGTTAGAGGTTTTACAAACATACAATGAAGTATGCACTTGATTAAGAGATTTTTTACAAAGACTATTAAGTCTACCTGGTTAGAGAATTTCAAGCTGATTCACCTGTTAGGATGAAACAGTAGATCTCTTACATGCAACTGTACTTTCTGATTAAGATTCTCTGATGTACTGATCACCTTCTATGATAGATAGATCATTTCTGCTTCTTATACTGTTGTAGCCCTTTGTAATTTGCTTATCTCTGCCTTTCTCTCTTTTTCATACTTCTCTATATCTTATCATACTTTGGATATGACATAAAACATTGTTTATATATCAATCTAAGTCAATTCCAAAACAATTACAAAGTCGGCTCTTAAACAAGTAAACACAAATATTACTGAGTCAGCCCAAATATAGTTACATGGTTACTGCAAACTAACTCGGTGATTTTCTAATACTCAGCGTCCACTGCGTTACTCAGCATCATCATGCACTCAGTAAAAGTGGAAACTTGGTCCATACTAACCACTCAGTCATAGTTTTGAACTCAGTAAACACTGGAGACTCGGTAGATAAAGTTTTACTTGGTAGAAACTAAATTTCTTGTTTAACCGTGCAGCACTCGGTAAACACTGTTCTACTCGGTATGTACTGTTCTGCTCAGTATGTACTATTCTGCTTGGTATGTACTATTCTGCTTGGTATGTACTATTCTTCTTGGTATGTACTATTCTTCTCGGTATGTACTATACAGAATAAGTGTTGTCACTAATGACAATCATGCTTAATGCCAACAATCTCCCCCTTTGGCATTAGTGACAAAAACACTTATAGCCAAAACTTATATACAAGAATCATGCTGAATCTTTTTTTTGATTTTTTTTTTTAAATTTATCTTTGTCAAACTACTATTTATATATTTCATGACTCCCTTATATAAATTACTTTCTCCCCCTTTTGTATTACACACCTTAATCTTATACACTTTCTCCTATACATTTTTTCCCCCTTTTTGACAATAATGCCAAAGGTGTCTATACAAGTATTTTATAGGGAGAATCCAATATGTGAAAGAAAATTAGAATGTACCTTTATGATTAGTGCCAGAGTTTTGTCCCAATTCTATTGCAAAATCTTGCATGTTTGGAGTGCAATTTGGACTTCTGCAGAGAGTTCAATCATGTGATCTGCAATGGAAAATTGATTGTCATGGAGTAATGTTTTTGAGTGAACAATGTGTTTTTGCATTATGTCCATGATGGGAAGGATCATGTTTTGAATATCTAGCAGTGTTGACCAGATCTTTGTGTCTTCTTTTAATAATTCTGACTACCTATTTGATAGGAATGTGATTTTCATATGATGTGCAGAGCTTGAACTAGGTTCAAGTTGCAACCTCTGTACACTGTCCTTCAGATCCTCATCAATCTTATTCAATTTTTCTTTGACTTCCTTAGTGAACTTGGCAACATTACATATCTTAGCAACAAGTGAGGTAACATTGGAATAGGAGGATTCAATATCTGTCAAAACTGAAGATAATTCTACCTGATTAATAGCTATATGCTGAGCAACATGCTCAAGCACTTTATTGTCAAATTTCTTCTCAGCTTTCTCAATAATCTTTTTTGACGCAAAGGAATCCTCATGGAGCTTGTTTCTGCCTCAGCTAACTGTAACAAAATATGTTGAGAGGAATCAACTTTAATACCTAATGCTTCTGACAAAATATCATTTGCATCTTCAATAATTTTATATTCCTTGTCCCTTTCTTCTTTTAGTTTCATTTGTTTTGCTTTCTTTTGGAGGATTTCACCAATGTTTTGCATTTGGTCTGCTGAAAGATTTGCAAAGTCTAATTTTGGAATCTCTATCTCCTCATCTAAGTCTATATCCTCTTCTACATTCTTACTCAAAAATCTTGTACTTGGTTGAGCCTTAGGATCAACTGTTATTGCACTTAATGCCTTTGTAGAAGTTATTGTAGACATTGTAGGACTAGCTGTGAAAAATGATAAACTACCGACTGGAATACTTGAAGGGCTCAAAATTGAAGTATTCACAATTGTAGAATCAAAAACTGAAATACTTACTGAAGTATCTAGAACTGAGGTACTTACTGCTGGAAAACTTGATATGGAAGTAGGTACTGAAATAGATACAGGAGACTGCAACTCGGTAAAAGAGGTGGTAGTCATTTCTGTCGATGATTCATTGAGTTGTGGTAGTGATGATTTGACATTTGATGTATCTGTGGAAGTTTTCATAATCATAGTTGAAGTTATCTCTGTGCTAGGTGTAGCAACTTTTGCTGGAGAGTGAGGAAGTGAGGTAATGACTTCTACAACTATCCGAACAATATTATCTTCCTCATCACTTTGCTTGTCCACCTCAGTATCTTCTTCATGTTCATCACTGTCATCATCAATATCCTTGATTATCATAGTTTTGACACTCGGTTTGTGAAGATTATAGATGTTTTTGCATGTGGCAGTGGCACTCTTCACAACTGACTCAATATCTTTGATCAAAATCAAACAACTATTGAATTTGAGTGTCATCTTAATTTCATTATCTATCAATGCCTTATTAATTTCAGCATTTTTCAAACTTGGCATTAATTGCCTCAAGGTTTGAGCATAGATGTCCTTGATAGTTTGTCTTGCATTGGACCATCTTAACTTAATTTTTTTCAGTAGAGTTCCTGGGATTTGAGAAGCTATCTCTTCAGGTGAGTATTTCCATCTTCCTATTTTCTCGATAACAACATCTTCAATTTCCTGCTGCTCTTCCTCAGATCTGATTTCATATCTTAGAGATTTGAAGTTTGCAATTCCAGATCCTTCTTTCATATCCTTGATCTTTTCTTTTAATGAAGGAGGAGGCCTTTTCAATACTATTTCTTCACTGTCTTTGCCTGCCTTGCCTCTTGCACTTCTTCTTGTAAATACTGCAGAGGGTTGCTTGGGAGCCTTGGTGATAAATACTTTTCCTTTCTTCTTTGTTGGTACTTGTTCTTCTTCCTCCTCATCCTTTTTCTCTTCTTCTTCTTCAAAGTCCTCTCCTTTTTCCTTGGTTGACATTAGAGGTGTGCTAGCTTGTATTTTGGCCAACCTCTTTCTTCCTTTGTTAGCCGCCTGTGGAAGCTTTATACTAAGCTCAATTCTCTCCTTAGCTTCTTCATATGTCCCAAAATATGGTGCCTTTGGGTTAACAGGTTGATTAATTAGGGCTTCAATAATATTCTTGGTTTCATCAATATTTACCTCATAGGGAAGAGGTTTCACATGTACAATCCTTGGTTTTGCTGCCTGTATATACAGATTATCACAGTCCACCATGAAACAAATATCATCTTTGTAATCTTCCACCAATTTTTGTGGAATTCGGAATCTATTGTTCATTTTCTCTTTAAATGATTCAAAATAGTTATCCATTATGCTTTCAAAATTGTCACCCATTTCTGAAATGTATTCATTTATCTAATAAAGAACCGGCACATCTTTTCTCCATACTACCATGCCTTTTGATGGGAAAAACTTTTGAGCATAGAAAAATAAACAAACCAATAGTGAGCCAAACTTACATGGATTGTTCTTTAAGGTTTGGATGCTCTCCATGCTCTTGTTGAACTGTCTCAACAAAAGATCTGCTAGGTCAAATGACAGATTATTCTTTACAATTTTATATGCTAGGTCAACTGCTTCACACGGAACACTGTTCTGCCTACTTGAACTGTATATCTTGTGAGCTACGATATGTATACCAAAATTCAATTCTACATTAGTAATTCTTCTTATCTTCATACCTCTACCATCCCACTCGGCTAGGGTTTTCTCTTCCAGTTCCGACCGACCTAGGGTTTTTGTAGATTTTGCCTTGTCAAGCATGGGAAGACTAGTGATTCAGTGAATCATCTTCTTCATAATCTCTACTAGTTGCTCAAGCCATATTTTTCCTTCATGTACTCGACTGAGAATATATCTAACCCATTTTGTCTGAAAGCTCTGAGGCAAGTGTGTGATGTGAACTAAACCCTTATCTTCCAAATGTTGATGTTCCGATTTGAGAACACCATCAACACATAGTTCCTCACGGAGAGTATCTATCTCTAGGGTTCCAAGCTCTTGAATTGTACACTTAAAATGACTATGAATATCATTAATAAGAAGTACCTTAGGAGGAATCTGAGATTGAGCTCCACTCAGGTCTAGGTTTCCGGCAACTGCGGGCACGAGTTTGAAATCTGGTGCTTTCCATTCTCCATGAACCAACATTTCTGAATCTTTCTTCATTTTAGCACTGGATGATGCCATGGTAGCTCGGTGAACATAGTAAATTCTTCAAGGAAAGAAAATATCTTGCTAAAATATGCTTCAAAATGCTTGATTGCACTAGGAGACTTTTGTTCGCGGTGAATAGTGAACTTGATTTCACTCCTTTTGTTAAAACTTTGTCATTAATGCTCAGTACAAATTAGGGTATAGAATTAGGCAGGCTGTCATCCACTACAAATTAATTTCTCGATGAAGACTCCACAACTCGGTGATCATATGAATTCATACTTCTCCGACCTTACTCGGTAACCAAATGAAGTTAGGTTACTCCCGACCTTGCTTGGTGGTAACTGATACCGACCTTCTTATGATCCTGCTGTATCTTGCATACTGATTTGGATCTATCTTTCTTTTAGTTTAGGAACTATTTTGAATATGTCTATGAAGATACAGTTCTAGTGCTTTCTTGGAGACTAGTTAGAGCTCATAGAGCTACTCTCCTCATTAGTAACTTTAGGATTGGTTTACTCGGTAGGTTTAGGAATCCACTTTTGTCTCATCTGCTTCCTAATGTTATTTTCTTTTTCTTTCTTTTCATCTTCAATTTTGCCTAAATTCATGCAGTTTTTAGCTATGTGACCAAGCTTAGTGCAATTATAACATCTTATGGTAGAATCCCTTTTTCTCAAGTGGTGCCTTACACAATTCATGCCAATTTGTCCATATTCTCCATAGTAATGACATCTACACCAAGTGTTGTAATCCCAACCAAACATTGCTTTAATAATTTGTTCCACTGGATTGGGCGTTTTAATTCTGCATTCTGATGCCTTATGTCCTTGTTTGCTACATTTGTGACATATGCCTTTAAATCTTGGTTTCTCCTTGCATTCATTTTCTTTATGACCAAGCTGATTGCAATTGTAGCATTTTCCATTGAATTTTTCTTTTCCATTGTTCCAACATTTGTTTGAAGTATGACCAATTTTGCCATAGTGATTACAGGTAGGTTTCTGATTCTTTTGAGTACCTTGTTTGGAGGATTCACCTTCCTCTTTGTATCCAAGTCCTACTTTTCCTTTTTGCCTATGAAGGTTTTGTTCATACACCTGATTCATATCTTCTTGAGATTTCAACATTCTCTCATTGATTTGCCTCTCAGCATCTAGCTCACTCATTACTCTTAAATTGATTTGCTTTTCAGATCTCAGCTCTTCTCTCATGTTTTCATTTTCTGATCTTAGAGTCAAGATTTCTTCATTTGCATTGGAGATTTGATCAATGAGATTTTCTAGATGAAGAGTTTTATTCTGGATTTCATTGTTCTTTTCATCTATTTCATCTTTCATCTTGTTTCTTTGTTCCAAGACTTCACAAAATCTTGTTGACTAAATTTCTTGTTCTCTTTTCAATTTTCTCACTTCTTCTTGCAGAGATCCATTCTTTTCTAGAAGTTCTTTGATTGCATTGTTTGCTTCATCTAAGCTGCTTGAAGGGAAAAAGTCTTCAATCTTTTCTTCAACATACTGATGGTCATTGATCTGATTTGCAAGTTCCTTCCTTCTTTTTAGGGAAAGGGAAAGATGCTCTCTTGCTTCTTTGAGTTGAGTTACGGCCATTTCCAGATCTAGCTTTTCATTCTCAATTACTTTGTTTAGTCTAAATATCTCCATTGTCCTGAATCTTTTCTCAAGCTGTCAAACTTTATTCTGAGATCCACTGAGCTCTGATACCAATTGTTGGAAATATTCAAGACTATCTAGGTTACTGAGAGGGGAGGGGTGAATCAGTAACTTCAAAAATTTTAACAGATTCAGATCTTAATAATATTAGATTGATAATCTAACTGCATGCATGAGTAACAGAAAGAATAAAACATTCATAACACTTAGAACATAGAGATTTGGTAACCCAGAAACCTTCCAAGTAGAAAGTAAAATTGGGGTGGGGATGATACCCATAAAACTTCAATACTGCATTATAAAGTTTGCCAGTTAAGGCTTACAATGATCACTTCTGATGATCTGCCCTGTTAGGAGCAATAAGGATTGCTAGGTCCACCTTGTTAGAGGTTTTACAAACATACAATGAAGTATGCACTCGGTTAAGATATTTTTTACAAAGACTGTTAAGTCTACCCGGTTAGAGGATTTCAAGCTGATTCACTTGTTAGGATGAAATAGTAGATCTCTTACATGCAACTATACTTGCTGATTGAGATTCTCTGATGTACTGATCACCTTCTATGATAGATAGATCTTTTCTGCTTCTTATACTGTTGTAGCCCTTTGTAATTCATTTATCTCTTCCTTTCTCTCTTTTTCATACTTCTCTATATCTTATCATACTTTGGATATGACATAAAACATTGTTTATATATCAATCTAAGTCAATTCCAAAACAATTACAAAGTCGGCTCTTAAACAAGTAAACACAAATATTACTGAGTCAGCCCAAATATAGTTACACGATTACTACAAACTAACTCGGTGATTTTCTGATACTCAGCTTCCACTGTGTTACTCGGCATCATCATGCACTCAGTAGAAGTGGAAACTCGGTCCATACTAACCACTCGATCATAGTTTCAAACTCTATAAACACTGGAGACTCGGTAGATAAAGTGTTACTCAGTAGAAACTAAATTTCCTATTTAACCGTGCAGCACTCGGTAAACACTGTTCTACTCTATATGTACTATTCTACTTAGTATATACTATTCTTCTCAGTATGTACTGTTCTGCTTGGTATGTAATGTTCTGCTCAGTATGTACTATTTTTCTTGGTATGTACTGTACAGAATAAGTGTTGTCACTAATGACAATCATGCTTAATGCCAACAGGTTTGATGCTAAAACTGATGGTTGGAAAGATACGCAACATTGGCCATTTGAGCTAAGGAGCACTATGAGTTCTGACATCGATCAAGAATGTGTTGCCAATTTTAAATGAACTTGAATCTCCAAAAACTGAGACATACTTTTGTAGGCCTTGACAACACAGTCCCATAGCAACTGACGGATCCATGCTACCTCACACGATCTCTGAGATACGACCTCACAAAGATCATTGATTTCATGCTTAAGGGACCTTGAGGGACACTTCAGCACGGAATCATCGGTGGTGATCGAATGACTATGCGTGGTGAATGAGGTTGCCACTAGCGTTTACTCGACCATCTAGAGCTTTTGCAATAGACGGTTCAATGCTATGACCAACAGTTGGAAAGATACACAACATTGGCCATTTGAGCTGGGGAACACTACAAGTTTTGACATCGACTGAGAATGTGTTGCCAATTTTAAACGAGCTTGAATCTCCAAAAACTGAGACATGCTTTTATAGGCCCCGACAACACAATCCTGTAGTAACTGACAGATCCATGCTACCTCACACGAGCTCTAAGATACAAACCTACAAAGATCACTGATTTCTTTCTTAAGGGACCTTGAGGGACACTTCAGGCAACATCTAGTTCATTTGCTCGACTGGGGCATGTTTGGGAACAGATAGTCTCCATTTAAACTCAAGTCTCTGGAATTAGTTATATTTTTCAGTGGAGGAGATACACCCATTGGATCTGCAATAACTTCATGCTCACTGGAATTTCCATTTCTCTTCAATTAGGATACTCTTTCTAAAATTGCATCTACCCTTTTACCAATTTGGGAGATTAATGGGTCTATCTATGGACCTTGAAGGAGTTGGTCACCTAAACAAGAACCTTGACATGAAGCAAGAACTTCTCTATGAAAGATATCAGTACCTTGAGAAGATCTCCACTTGTCAGCTGAATTAAAACCCTGGACTATAGAAGGCTGCCCTTTATTGTAAAATGAGGAGTGAGACTACCTTGCCAAAGGTGGCAATGAACTTACATTTCAAGGATAATGCCCAAGTCCTATAAATGCAAGGCCATTGATGAATAGGCATTTTTAATAGAAATATTTGTGGTGCTAGAATGAAGTGCATGACCAAATTCTTTGCCTTCTAATGAACCAATTTGGGAAATTAATGGGTCTATTTGTGGACCTCGAAGGAGTTGGTCACCTAAACAAGAACCTTGAGATGAAGCAAGAACTTCTCTACAAAAGAGATCAGTACCTTGAGAAGCTCTCCACTTGTCAGCTGAATTAAAACCTTGGACCATAGATGGTTTCCCTTTGTTGTAAAATGAGGAGTGAGACTGCCTTGCCAAAGGTGGCAATGAACTTACATTTCAAGGATAATTCCCAAGTCCCATAAATGCAAGGCCATTGACAAATAGGCATTTCTAATAGAAATATTTGTGGTGCTAGAATGAAGTGCATGACCAAATTCTTTTCCTGCTAACGAACCAATTTGGGAAATTAATGGGGTTTATTTGTGGACCTAGAAGGAGTTGGTCACCTAAATGAGAACCTTGAGATGAAGTAGGAACTTCTTTAAGAAAGAGATCACTACCTTGAGAAGATCTCCACTTGTCAGATGAATTAAAACCTTGGACCATAGATGGCTGCCCTTTGTTGTAAAATGAGGAGTGAGACTGCCTTGCCAAAGGTGGCAATGAACTTACATTTCAAGGATAATGCCCAAGTCCTGTAAATGCAAGGCCATTGACGAATAGGCATTTCTAATAGAAATATTTGTGGTACTAGAATGAAGTGCATGACCAAATTCTTTGCCTGCTAATGAACCAATTTAGGAAATTAATGGGTCTATTTGTGGACCTCGAAGGATTTGGTCACCTAAATGAGAACCTTGAGATGAAGCAGGAACTTCTCTATGAAAGAGATCAGTACCTTAAGAAGCTCTCCAATTGTCAGTTGAATTAAAACCTTGGACCATAAATGGCTACCCTTTTGTGTAAAATGAGGAGTGAGACTACCTTACCAAAGGTGGCAATGAACATACATTTCAAGGATAATGCCCAAGTCCCATAAATGCAAGGCCATTGACAAATAGGCATTTCTAATAGAAATATTTGTGGTGCTAGAATGAAGTGCATGACCAAATTATTTGCCTGCTAATGAACCAATTTGAGGCTTCATTTCACATTGCTCTGTGGATAATTCCACAACACTTGTTACTTCTCTATCTAAATTTTTTGTGTTAGTGTACATGTGCACTGAAGAGCTTCTGTCACTACTTGAGCTACTAGTAGATGGTGAGTACTCATCATCATCATCTGACATAGGCTCACACACATATCTTACTTCTTGCCTTTGCCACTTTCCCCTTCCTAGCTCTTCCTCCTTATCTGTAACATCTATCATGGGTC
>BSBK01004423.1:2500-60000 GCA_027943335.1 Chamaecyparis obtusa
TATAATATAGAGATGAACTTATCTATTAAACTTTATGCGCCATCATATTTTTGACGTTCCATCTCAATCTCAAGATAATCTTATTCAATCATTGATATGAATTATCAACTTCTTTCTCATCCTTATTAATCATTCTAGGTTGTTGATATTTGTAGCTTCAAATATTGATTTTACAAGAATAGATTTTGTGTGTGTGTGTGTGTGTGTGTGTGTGTATGTATATGTGTATGTATGTATATGTGTATGTTACAAGTAAGAGGTAGGAGGAAGCGTGACAGTTACTTTATTTATTTATTTAAAGTTATTAGAGATGAATTTGTATGGGGTTTTTGCAGTAAATATGGATCATGCTGTGAATTGATGGGTGGTATTTTTAGTTTGTCAAATTTTGGGAAAATTTCATATTTGGTATTTACATTTTTATTTTATTATCTTTTGGATAATAATATGGCTATAAGTTTTTTGTGTGATTTATTTTATTATCTTCTAGATAATAATATGGCTATAAGTTTTCTGTGTGATTTATTTTATTATCTTCCTGGATAATATTATGGCTATAAGTTTTCTGTGTGATTGGTGTAAATCTCGTTTCCTACCAGACTCCAACTTTTTAGTTTTCCTCTCTTATAACCGCTTTATGAAATTTCTTGAATTTATTATGCATCTATTTAGTTTTGAACTGTAAGAATTCTTAGGAAAACTTGTAATGAATCAATACTTTCATTGTCTTAGATTCTTAATTTTATTCATTGTCTTAAATTCTTAATTTTATCTTTTTTGGTAAACATGTTTTAATCTAAGTTTTCTCTTGAATAAAAAAAAATATTATAAAGAAAGTTATAGATTTACTTTGATTTGATAAATTTTATTAAAATAAAAATTATTGTGTCTCTTCTTATTCCAAATCTTTACCCTGTTATGTACATAAATGATTTTATGGTTGTGATTTAGTTAAAATTATATTAAATTGAAAACTTCTTTAGAAAATTAGTTGGTTATAAATAAATAGTTAGAAAAACTATTTTTATTTATTTTGAGTAGGATTTAAGAAATATTATTATTCTTTGAAAATAAAATAATGAAATATTAAATAGACTTGAATAAAACTTTAATCATTATCTAGAATCTTATTCAATTGTGATGCAGTTCTAGAAGGTGAAATGTTATATTAGTGGGAATAGTTAGTTAAAAACTAAATTTTTGTAGAGGTAAATTTTATTGAAGTTGAATATAAATATCTCTATAGGAATCTATAAGAAATATATCTTATATTATTAAGATTAAAATAAATCATAAAATAACCAATTAAGAATACTTAAGTTACAATAGTTTAATTGAGATGGTGTATTAAATGTGTTGTGTTTAAAAGATGAAGATGGTACCTTAAGGTAATTATAATACTACACTATATGCTTGTGTGAGGTTACATGGTTGTATATATTTGTATCTCTAATTGAATTATACATTAATAGAAATTGTTACAAGTTTGAATTCACAATTGTATATTTTTCATTCCTTCTCATAGATGCCTATGGTTATGGTTGTGCACTTGTAGACATGTCCTTGGTTCTCATATTCATTCTTAGTCTAATTGTGGATAACTTTTTATTTATTTTATTTCATTTCATCATAACTAAGTCGATCATTAGGAATAGAGGAGGTATTGGGCTTATGTCATGTTTTCATGCGATTGTACACGTACTTAGGGATTGTGATGTTTATAATGATTATCCTAATTTAATGAGGTTAATCAAGATGATGATTTTAATGTACCAAATTATGATTATATTAAGATTTGGTTGTATTTCATTCCTATGTTCACTTGGAAGGCACTTTAGTAAATACTATAATTAAGGAGGTTTCATGAATATTATATTAGTCTGAGTTAAACTCTATTTTTGAGTTATGGAGTTAGTATCAAGTTATCAATTTTAAGTCTAGGACTTTGTCCCTATTCCACCTAAGTGGGTGGTAGCAAAAGGGAAAACTATCTAGGGAACAAGACCCTAGAAAGGTTTGTGTACCCACTTTCTTGATTTTATAAATAGATAGTCTAGAATGGGGAGAGTCAAACTGCGAAGTCTCTAAGTGTGAATGTAGGAAAGGCCATCGATGATGAGCCCCCGAGCCTTAGGTCCAGTCCCTTAGGGTTTGTCTTTAAGTTTCTAATGCAATGATTTCACTTCTTCTTAATAATTATTCTCATATCTAAGCTATCAATAAAGTATTATTTATGATGGAATATATCTAATGTTTGCATATAGTTGTTTGGACATGTGTGTAGTTACAGGTGTTGGACATGGTGGTCATCATGTAAAAGAAAGTTAGCGATATTGAGGTATGCAAGAATAATAATTTGTTAATTGAGCAGGACAAGTAGTATAATCTCTATATTCTCGTGAATTCTAGTAACATTAAATAAATCAAATTAGATTATGTTTTGCTACTTTATTGAAAAAAAATATCTATATTGTGTATGACTTAATGAGTATAATGTCCTTGAGCCAAGGGTTCCTTGGTGGGGCATTACAACATGGATTGAAGGAAATAAAAATCCATGAAGATCATAGTTGATGGAGTTAGAGATCATATCATTCCAATTTTGATAAAACATGAGACTGCATATCATATGTTTAAGTCACTCAAAAGAACATATGAAATAAATAATGCCAGCAGGACCTTAGCTCTAAAGAGAGAAATACATCATATAAGTATGAATAAAGGAGAATCTATAAACATATACTTTATGAGAGTATCTGCACTAAGGGATCAGCTATCAACACTTCGATACAAGATTGAAAGTAAGGAGCTAACACTTATTTCCTTAGATAGTCTACCAAATTCCTAGGAGACATTTGTTCAAGGCATTAGTGCAAGGTCTAAATTTCCAAAGTTTGATTGACTAATATCAGACTGTCTTCAAGAGGAATCAATAATAAAAAAGAAAGGAATCAATCAAAAAAATATAGATGAAGATCTCCATGTCTTGAATGTGAACTCTCAGAAGAAAGGAAAGAAGAAGCACTTCAAAAAGAGTAAAAGCTACCATGGGAAAGGTTCATCCAAGAAAGATATTTCACACATCTACTACTTCAAATGTGATCACTATGGGCACTATGGAGTCAGATATCTTGATACAACCAAGAAATAAGTGTCATATGCTCAAAGTAGGAAAGTCCAAGATAGAGCATGAATCTAAGAAATATGTATTCTACTCTCCAATTTCAAATCAAGTATCAAATAAATCAAACACTTGGGTTATAGATAGTGGTTCATCAAGACACATCATGAGATTCAAGGAACTCCTAGACTCCATGGTACAAGAAACTAATGAGGAAGTGACAATTGGAGATGACTATGCACATCCAATCAAAGGCATTGGAACTTGCACCATCAAACTAAAGTCCAACATCTCTATCCAACTCACTGGAGTATTGTTTGTTCTAGGCATCAAAAGGAACTTGGTCTCCATATCTACAAATGAAGATAATGGATATAGGGTAACCTTCATGGATAGTAAAGTGTTGGCATGGCCAAAGAACTCTATTATTAGGAAAGCTCAAACCATAGGTTATAGATAAGGTTATTTGTATGAGTTATGTACTAAACCAAATCTAGCCCTAATTCATGATCAAATTGTAGACTCTAATGAAATATGGCATAGAATCTTAGGTCACCTCAATTTTTGTGCCCTATCTTCCATGGAAAGACTAGTCACAGGTTTACCCAAACTCAAACAATACCATTCAAGGGCATGCAAGGGGTGTGCCTTAGGGAAGAACACTAAGGCGTCTTTTAAAAATAGTTCTAGCAAAACAAAAGATGTATGAGAATTAGTCTACTCAAATTTATCTAATAATTTTACTCACAATAGTGTCTTCATCAATAACTCCTCCATCTCCTCAAATATCATTGACAATCTCCTTAATTTGGTTACCGTATTGTGAAATGTTTTCTCCTTATTTCATCTTCATATCATCAAAATTTCCTCTAAGACTTGAATAGCTCTTGCCCTTAGTACATTCTCATCTCCTCCATGAACTAGTGCAAGTTTGTCCCACATTGCTTTAGTATTAGTACATGTCTTTATATCTTCAAATTTTGCATCAGATAAGGCAGAAACAATCTCTATCATTGTCATGTTATGTTCATGTCTATCTCTTAGTTAATCAATTGTTAAAGGTCCAATCATCAGTTGAATGTAATCATTTCTCAAGTAGAATACTGTAGATTCTTCAATTCTAGATACATGTAGCTTCATTCTTGTTTTCCATGTCGAGAAGTTATCTTTGTTAAGCTTTAGCACCTCTCTCATATACATCTTGTGACCTTTAGCTTAAGTCCTTTAAACTTTCCTTCCAAGAAACAAATGTGCTTTGATACCAATTGTCGGATAACTAAGAGGGGGGGTGAGTCAGTTAGTTCTAGTTATCCTATAGTCCTAGAACTCCTAGATGTATATATTCAAACTTTTTAATAAATTTATCAACTTGGTAAGCTATCAACAATAACTTTGTCTTCATTTACCAATTGACAATCAATTAAATATTGTATTTACTGATCTGACTAAATATAAAATATGTGAAGTAAAATAATAATTCAATCACATCAAATACACATAACACAAATATTTTTAACATGGAAACCTTGTTAAGGGAAAAACCACCTGGGACTAGTAACCCAAAATAATTCACTCTTTTGAAGTGAGCTCAGTTAGGAGCCAACCCTGTCAAAGGTTACACAACACATTGTAAGGTGTGACCTAGTTAGAGGATTTATCACTGAAAGTTCTCCCTTGACTAGAATTCACTATGGGGTAAACAAGAAAGCAATCAACATTCATTGAATGTCATATTGAAATACAAAAAAACTACTAAGACCACTCGGTTAAGAGATTTTGTTGTAACAATGGTTAAACTAATACAGTAATGATTTGATTCAAATACAACTAAGATTTGCAGATTTTCAGATCTATCCTAAGCTCAAAATACATCATCTGATTAATAATCAATTCAATATGTCATATCCTCCAACATATTCCACTCTGTGTTTGCTTCTCTAACACTCGGTAATATTTGTAGTTCATGTCGGTTCTGTCTGTAACCTGTTTGATTACAAGTGCATGAAAATATTTCTTTCACGCAAATTCTCTTGTAGTATTAATAATTCCCCTAGACTCAATAATGAATCCCATGTCTCTTTAAATAGATAGCATAAACCATTTTCTTTCCATCCATTAAATTTTTCTGCTTTAAGCTTCCTCGGCAATTGTGTCAATAACACGTTTCAATATTATCCATTTTATCAATGTTGAATTTTTTTTATCCATTAGATCATCATAAAAAACTTTATCTTCTTCCTCGGAATCATAAGTAATTGTCCAACTCATCAATTCGGTCAGTTGTTATAAACTTTATTGTTTCTTTCACTCAGTGAATGCAAAATGTGTCGGTGATAACTAACTCGATTATTACTGTTACTTGGTATACACTACACTAGCTCGGTGTATACATAAATCTTCAATTACTGACCACATAAACTTATTTAGTTCTGATCTTCAATTCATAACAAAATAATGTAATACAATCAAGTCAACAACATGATGCCATAGACTCATCAATAAGTTACCCAATGTATACCATAGCCATATCTTTCATATCCAGCTCATCCTTCATGTAGATTTCTCATTCCTTTACCATTTGTCTTCTTTATATGTTTGTAACCATCATGATAAGTACAGTCAATACTAGTTGACATCAATGACAATACATTGACTAATTTAATTGCCCTACATATCACTTTAGTAGCTCGGTGATCTTCAATCATTGTCTTTCACTTGTCCATTCATTTCATCAAGATATTTAATCAGTTGTAAGTTATCAAAAAGGGGAATAATTTAATTCCTAATATTGCATATCTTTATGCAAAATTTAAAAAAAACTCATAATAAAACCATTAAAATTTAATATTTTATCTTGATGATTATCTTAATACATTAATGCAGCTAGGAAGCCATCATATTCTATATAGCACATTTCTTAATCGGACATATTGCAACTTGAAGAATAGTAAAACCAAATCTTCAGGCCATAAGTTGTAAACTATATTGTATATAATTTTGAAAATTCTTAGAGCAACATGAATGTAAGTATAATACAAAAATATGCACCACAATATTAATAGCATATTTGGTAGAGGTATTGAAAAATTTAGTGAACTAAAGTTCTATCATATATTACTATAAGACCCTAGTGACTATCTAGAAATCATAAGGTTGTAAATATTTATTGATAACATACATATTTTAGTTATGTATAACCCCTCGACTATAACTATTGTTTATCTTTTCTTATTTTCTCTACAATTATCCATGCAAATATCATCAAAATATGTAGCATAAACACCATTTATTTTTGTTGATGATTTTTTTATAACTATTATCAAATATTAGTATAAAATTATTATGTGTTTGTTGTTATTTTATACCCAATGATTGATTTAAATCTCTTAATATTTTTTATTAAAACCCTAAGGATATTAAAGCTATGTTTAAGTGTTTTCTTATGTAATAATTTGAGATTGTTGATCCAGCTCACACTGACATAATAGCTACCAATATTTTGGGATGACCAACATACTTTTATTCACCTCATTTTAGTTATCATTTTAGACACTTTGAGATTTTCATACTTTCATAGCTTCCCAATGGACCCTAGAAACAATTATAAGTGTTTCTTTGATTTTTTTAGTGTGTTTTTTATTAAAGGAAACAATGTATTGGAGAGATCCGAAACCCTTTCACAGAAAACTAGTCTATAAAAAAGAAACCAATAGTGAATCAAACATAGGGTCCAACAACAAAAACAACAAGGGAACAAACCTAAGAGGCCTTACATATTTTTGAGAGGATTTATTTTCTTTTTTTGTATCAAATCATCATTTATGTAATAAACCCTATTGAAAATACTATCAATAGGTTTAATACCTTTTCCCTTACTATAGATTCTTGTGGATGGACTAGAAAGAGAACCAAAGGCCACCCGAGAATATGTCATATGCTTCTTTGATTTGACACTACCAATAGAGGAATCAAAGGCACCCTTTGATAGACCATGGATAACCTCTTCTTGGGTATTTTACATTTTAAGCCCATCATAATTGTTCGCATTGCAGTACAGTTAACCATCGTGACTACCCTCAATTTTTTTCCACTTTGTAAATTTCATCTTCCAATGTTTTAATGCATTTTTCATGCCCCTCTTTTAAATTCTTGACCCCTTTGGAAATCTATCGTATATTGGAAAGAATTATGTCTACCCTATGCACATTGGCACTAGTTAGAACCCATCTATCCTTTAGGGTGAAAATTTTATACACTATCCACATAAGAGGAGAAAAATGACCGTCCATAATTTCCTTACCATTCTTACCCTTAGCAATGAGGGCTTTGATGAGGGTATTAGGGAAGATTCTGTTATGGAGATGAATCCTAACCAGGGAGCTGAAAACATCATTATTGACCTAGACCCTTCTTACATGGAGAAAACTCTATAAATTAAGGAGGACTACCAGGAAAGGGTTGAGATGCCTGAGAAATTGGATAACAATAGAGAAATTAGGAAGAATAATGACCAAACTATTATGAAGGACACCATTGATGAGTGATACATGGATGAAGGTAACAACAATTGTGAGGACAAGCTGGAAGGGAAGGATTACGACATACTCTATGATGATGAGATGTTGGCTAAGGAAAATAAAGGGAATGATATTAGACAAGAGGCTGCTAAGAGAGAGGATTCTATGTCAATGATAATGGAGGATCTTATCGAAATAGAGGAATTGTATTTGGGCTTCTTACACACAGCTAAAGCTAGAGATCTCTTTTCTTTTAGAAATGAAAAATGGTGCTATCATGAGATTGAGAAGCTTAAGGCATGAAACACTCACCTAGAGGCTAAGTATCAAAATTTTCTAGAGAGAGTTAATAATAGGGGTAAGGACTATGACCACTCTTAGGATTTTGTGCCCCTGTTAAATTACTAGATAGGATTGAATGTGTTTAAAAAATGCTATAAAACTTTCTCAACCATTCTATGGATGGCATGAAGTTTTCTACCAGTAACATTCGTTCACTATTTGACACGTTGGAGAAGGAGTGGGAAGCTCTGTAGAACCCTAATACTAAGGGGAAAGGCCCAACATCTAGAACTAGAGTGAAGATGAGCCAAAATACCTCTTCTAGGAAGGAGATTATATGGCTCAAGGAGAATCTTAAAAAAATGATAGAGCTGGAGAAAAAAGATGGAAGACTCTATCTAGATTTTGAAAGGTTGGTAGTAACTGGTTTGATTTGTTGGTTCTCTTTTTGTTTTCTATGTTATTGGTTTTAGCTAGTTTGGGGTTTTTGTCCCCCCTTTCTGTTTTGGTTCCTCTTTTTTGATGATCTTATTGTCTGATATGTTTCTGTAACTATTTGGGTTTTAGGTCCCTATAAAACCTATTTTTTCTTAAATTTCAAAACATTGTTACCCTTATATAAATTTTCATACATTTATCATTCTATTTTGGGGGGAGATTCTTTCCCCACATGGATATCAACATGAAGGTCCATATTAGGATCATTAGTAAGTGGAGGCTATAATGTTTAAACCTCACCATGTAATCAATAGTTTTTCTAGGTTTTTCACATGGGAAGAGTGGAAATCCAAAAGGGACATTCCCTTTTTGCTACATTGAAACATAGGAAGAAAATAGGAACTTTTCCTTTCACATCACTACCAAGTCCACAAGAATAAGGGAAACACTCATTAGAAAGATTCTTGTCTAAAACCTCATCATTGGATAAGATAATTTTAAGGTGATCATTATCTTCCCTCTTAGGGTTTTTACATTTTCCAAAATAAACACCACCATCATCCTTAGAGGGGAGATCTTCTATCATCGAGGGGTACTCCTTCAATTTAAAACTAGAATTGAGGGGTTTCCTAATGAACCTTTAAACTATGAGATAAGGATCAAAAGAGATACAAGGGTAATGAAATGAACTTGTTATACCTAATGTGATTTACTATAATAAAATGATATTTGAACAGGTTGTAGAAGTGACCATCAAGCATGACATAGTTAATGATAACCTCAACAATATCTATCCACAAAGGATTAATACAAGCCTTACCATACATTCCATCAAAATTCTTTCTAACTTTTTCCCTCTCTAGCTTTTCAAACAATATCGTCAATGCCTCATCTATTCTCTTTTTATCCCTAAATAATTTCCTTCCCTCTACCCTATATAGGATACCTCATCAAAACGCTCTTCACAAATCACCAACTTCATATCAAAGACCTTGAGAATCCTTTCCTCTTAGACCTCCACAAACACTACTATAAACCATGGATCTGAGCCATGTAATTCCTCAATATAGGTAGTATGGCCTCCACCAAATAATTCACTTAAAACTTAAGCATTCTCCTACCATTTTCAATAGTTAAATAAATCCACATGGTTCCTATCTCCTCACATGTTGCCAAAGGGAAAATAGATGCACCAAACAACCATGAAAATAGACCAATTACAATAAACAAATATCATAAATCCATTGGTGTAATAATACACATTTATGATGGATGGTCTTGTTACCCTACCATCTCTTATAGGCTTGGATTACAAATTCATCATTCCCATAAAGGCCTCTGAACTAGCATCACTTACTATCATTTTGAATAAGTAATTTAATATCTTGGGAGATGGTGTCATTTACTCCCTGTCGTTTCACTTAGATTGCACAACTCCTAAATTTCCAAACCCATCTGCAATTGAATTACCTTCTTTGAAAATATGTGAAATTTTATACATTTTAAAGGATTTAATAACCTTAAACAATCAAGTATCAAGGTTTCCTTCCCAGCTTGGGTTTGGGCCACTTTTAGGTAGTTGATAAAATTTAATGAGTCACACTTAGGCTAAACATTTGTAAATCCTTGAGAAGCCACCATTTTTAGTCCAATGCAGGCTACATAAGCCTTGTGACAATGGTAAACTTTGACTAAGTGTTATTTTCATAAAGTTTCAGAGTTTCCTATTTTTTGGTACCAACCCTTGTCATTTTCGATCCCTTTATCCTAGACATTCATTAAAAGTTTTAGTCACTTGCATGTACTAGACTTTCAAACTTCTTCATCCATCGCTCCTTTCATACCCTTTTCCCTTTACCTTCACATCCCATGGTCCCTTAATTTATATTCCAAAAAGATACTAAGTATTGCAAGGTAAAACTTCCAGCCACATCCTAAATCAAGTACCCACTTCCAAAAAACTCCAAAACTTTAGAATTCAAACTTTTTAACCTTGAGAGTGCCAAACAATTGTAAATCAAAAGTGTTGTGAACTTACTAATGAAGTAATAAATATTTTTTTCTTTTCTTGTTTGAATCAGTTCATAATTTTCTCTACTTCTCAAAAGTTCATTTGCTTATAACAATATTCCAAGTATTGATTAGTAGATGAGTTTGTGAACTTTCTAATAACCTTGAATAATTTGCAATAGTATATTGAATGTTTTATCAATTTTTTTAAAATTATTTTTAAGATTTTCTAACTCATTGATGGTTTAGAAATGCTTAAAAAATGCCAACATAATTATAAGTATAATAGTAAACTAAAGAGGTGATTGAAATAATACATTAGGATGCTAAAATGAGTGTCAATTAAAAGATAAGTGAAATAATATAACAAAAACTAGATTACAAAGTGATATTTTTAAAAATTATTTTCAAATACTGAGCACTAAAAATAATTCTTTAATTCTCCACTCACTCCAACCTAACTCACTCCCACCTACTCACCATTCTTTTAAGTTAATTGTCATATGTACTTACATTTACCCTAGCAAATCTCCAAGCATCTTAGGTTTCTATTCTCATGGAAGCTTGTTCTTGATGATACTTTTAGAATTATTGCAATGTATTTTTAGAGGGCGCCTACCAATATAAAAACACACATAGGGCCCTTAACAATGTTGTATTCTTTTAGCACTAGAGTTTCCTATCATTGGATGTCAATCCTCTATCATTAACAAGCTAATTATAAACATCCATTAATAGTATAAGTCATTTTTCATGCACTAGATTTTAAAACTTGTTCATCCATCATTCCCTTTGTACCCTTCCCACTTTATCTCTTCTTCGAAGAACTCTTACCATATCTTCCAAAAATATATGAAGTGTTGTAATGTAAAACATTCAATCTTTCCATAAATAGACTACTCATTTCCACCAACATCCAAAACTTTAAAGCTTAAATTTTTTTATCTTAAGATTTCCAATGAAATGTAATCTGAATTTTTTTGAAGTCATCAATAAGATGTTAAAAAAAATCCATTTTTGAATTAGTTTAGTGTTTTGTGAACTTCTCAAAAATATTATCTTTTAACAATGTTTCAATTATTAATTATTTGTTGAGTTTCTAGAAAAAATAGATAGTATTACATTACGCATTTTATCATTTTTCCTTTTTAATATTTTTAATTTTTTATTAACTCATCCAAGGCTTTGAAATGCATAAAAAATAGCAACATAAGTAGTGAGTGTATTTCTAATATAAAGGGGGAACTAATGTGGTTAGATTAAATAACACACACTAATGGTTGATTCCTAAGCTAAAAGTTTTAAATAGCCAATGTTGTCTAATTCTTTCTAGGCTTAATTTTTTCCTTATTGTCTATTTTTATGTTGAGAGGTGTCTTTTACAGTAGCATGAAGGAATTAAGCTATCTGTGTATATAAAAAAGAAAGTTTGAAAGTTACAAACAAAACATAATGATGTTGCTTTGACCTACAAAACCACAATGCAACCAAAATATAGATAAGATATTAACCATTTTATAATAGACAAAAGCATTGTAATAGAATTCTATGTTAAAAGAAAACTTGAATGGATAGGTACTAGGACAAAAGAGGCATCGAATTTGGAATGAAGAAAATGGTTCATGAGAGATAAATCAATTCATAAATTTAGTCTTACTCAATGATTATAATGACATGGAAGAATATGTTGAACATATTGTTAATAGAGACAAATATCCACTTCTATGTAGCTAGCTTGTTCTTGTTTGATTGTTTTCAATTAGTTTGGTTGGGCCATAACAATAATGATTTCATATTCTTATATTTACTCTATCAAATTTTTTGTACATGCATATGTTTTTATAACAATAGTTCTATTTTGGTGTCATTTGAATCTTCTTTTTATTTTAGTGAAAATAAAGTGATCAAGGGATTTTTATAAAAAATATAATTTACTCATTATTCATTTCATTCTAGATATTTATTAGAACGTAGTTTTAATTTCTATACATAGTCATAAGTTTTATCATGTTCTAAATGTATGGGAGAGGACCTAGTACCTAAACATGTTTCAATAGTTGTGATTGCAGTTTTTAATTTAATATCAATACTTGTTACTTTAAAACCATTTTTTCTAATGATGTCTACCCATAATTGAATGAAATGTATCCCTTGTTCTAACAAGCAACCAATAATATGATGCCACATTAGCTGCATAAGTATGGGGGTCCCTAATGCACTATAATTGGTCTCACTTTTTTTTGGACTATTTTGGACACATTGGCAAAGAGCATGCTGATGTGGCATCGTATTTTATGATGTGGCCCTAAAACCTTAGTTATAAAAAAAAAGGACTTTCCAAATGAGTTGTAAAAAAATGGGAATAATTTGAAGTTTCTACGTAATATTTTGAAAAGTGTGAAGTTAGGGTGCTTAGCTACTAGATCCTCTCCCCTACCAACTTTCTATTTCATAAAAAATGTTGAAATAACATGTCCTAGCCTATAGGTACCCAAGAAATAGGTTGTAGAAGTAGCATTAATTGTACATGTTTAGGTTGTAACATATTTATCCTTTTACTTTCCCAAAGTATAGTAAATCTTCTTTTTTTTAATTTTAGTATGTTTCTTCTCATTTTATTTTGATTGGGGTTCATTGTTAATCTTTTTTAGATAAAACTATAGTTAAGATGTGAAGGGATTAATGCAAACTAAATTTCTAAATCTATAATGTTAAACTTTGAGTGTAAAACTTGAGGAAACAATGTGGCTTCCATAGATGCGGCTATGGGTCATAGCTTAACAAAGATTGGCAATTGGTTCTATGCCCCCTATTGGGAGTCTATAGTAAATAGATTATGGAAAATACCATCCTTTTTCTTAATACTTTATAGACTAAGCTGAAAAAGAAGGCTAAACAAGGGAGAGAGAGGAAAGAATGCATGTTACTTTCAAAGGCAATGTGGCTTCCATAGATGCAACTATGGGTCGTAGCTTAATGAAGATTGGAAATGGGTTCTATGCCTTTTTTGTAGTGTCTAATCTGTTGGTTGAGTGTGTTGGTTTTTTGTTTCCTGGTTCTAGTTCTAGTAGTTTTTCTTTTAAGAGTTGGTGTTACTTTAATGTTGGGTTTGAGCCCTATCCCGCTTGATTTAATTGAAGTTTGTTCTAATTTTTAGAAAGATTTTACAATTAATGATTTGATTAAGATTTGTCAACTTCTGTTAGAAAATGTCTTATTTTTTATTGATTTTTGTTAAAAATATCATTACTATTAATCGTTGTAATAAATATTTTTTATCACAATTTCTAAATGTTGTATTAATTTAAAAGAATTTTAAAAATATTTATTTTTAAAAAACATTATAATATTTAAACTTTAATAAATTAGACATATGTAGCTGATTTTTTTTGTGATTTGTAAATTTGAATAGATGACAAGGTTGTAGCCAAGCTAAAAAATTCTAGTGAGCAAGCCATCCAATCTCGTGAAGTTTAGTATAATTTTAAATATAATATTTATATAAATTAATTTAGATTAGATAAGTTACATATTAAATTATAATTATATTTGAATTAAGATTAAATTTCAAAATATATATATATATATATATATATATATATATATATATATATATATATATATATATATATATATATATATATATATATATATATGTGTGTGTGTGTGTGTGTGTGTGTGTGTGTGTGTGTTAGTTTAAAAATAGATAAAATAATATAATGTTAACAATACAAATTTTATATTTTTAAAAATTTATTTTGAAAATAATATGCACAAAATATAATGGTTGGTTGGATTTCTCAATTCTCTCCCTCCTACTCACAGTTGTTTAGTTTTTGAGTGAGTTTATTCACAAAGCTAATTTGAAAATTACTACAATGTTGTTTTACAGGACACTTACAAGTGTTGTATTCTTTTAACGCTTTACCAATACTATTACTAATAATTCCCAATGAACCATATAATAACACCCATATATAGAAATTTAAAATATTACCGTAACTAGATATATTTTCCTATGAAAATAGCTACCCCAAGCTCTACCCGCCATCTTCTTAACCATTTTCTATTCATATTCAATCATAATTTATGAATATTCAGCAGAATTTTTGATTCGTTGTAATTAATGAGTCGCGTTAATTATTGATTTGTCCCAATCCGACCATTTCGGATACTCTGACTGTTACTCCACGGATAGCATTAAAACGAACGTTAACATACAAGGCCCAAATATAGTGCGAGGTTTGAATAAAATCCATGCATACCTGCGCATTAACAATCGCCTTGAGCACGTTCTCTGTAATTATTTTCAATGGCCAAATATAATGCGAGTTGTCTGTAATATTCATGGCAGTATATTTGTACAACTGACAATAGACCTGTCACCTTAACACTCGCCCTGAGCACGTTATCCATGCCCGCCCTGCCCTATAAATGTACCTTCACCTCACACCATATTATCAAACTATTTCAACTACCATTTTCTGTGTTGTTGAGTTATTTTATTGTGTGTAGTAATGGCGGAAATGAATGCGAGAGAGCAGCAAGATGGTTTGATGAAAACTTTTTCTCCATATGAAGTAACAGTGGAGGAAAATGAAGCACAGCAGAAGGGTAGTGGTCTGTTTACGAAGAAGAATGAAGGGAAAACAAATGAACAGCAAGATGATGGAAATAAAAATGAGGAGCAGCAGCATGCAGTTCCTATGATTCCTATGGAGCAGCCCAAACACTCTAGTGAAACTGAAGAAATTACACAGCAAGGAAATTTGATGGAGAAAAATGAAGTGAAGAAGAGTAGTGTTCCTGAGAAGAAGAGTGAAGAGGAAACAAATGTTCACCCTGCGGCTGTGGTGGAGCCCAAACAGCCCAGTGACAGTGAAGGGAAAACCCATCACAAGGTTTTGATGACTCAACTTTATCTCACAAGCAGTTCTTTTCCCTCTGTTGCCTCTCTTAATCTCTTTATTCCATTTTTTCAATTGGATTACATTTGAATATAAAGGACTTCAGAAATAAGAAATCAATTTCGCCTAGTTTTTATTATATATTATATATATGAATGTGAGATTGGCATTTCTATGTGCAGGATAATCATGACGAAGATGGAGAGAAAGAAAAGGAAGAAAAGACTAAAGAAGATATTCTTGGACGTTCTGAGGAGAAGGAAGGTGAACAATATGAAGAGAACAAAGATGCTTAAAAGACAAGGATTAAGAGAAATCTACGAAAAGAGAGTGCAGTGTTAAATTATAATGTTTTCGTTTGTGCTTCTTTTGTGACTATTATGTAAGGTACTGTTTTTGGATTTCTTAAATAATAAATTAATAAGAAGTTATAACATTTCTTATATTTTATAATCAGTTTCACTCTAATACAATTCATCTTAACGGATTGTTGTGGGCTTGTAAAATTACAGTAAATATAAGGATTTTTCTATATTTTATAAGGTTTTTTTAAGTATATTCTATAATGTAATTAATTTATTAGTGTTTAGAAATATTTATTTATCTTAAAAAATTCATAAAAAATTCTAACAATTCAATTTCTTATGAATAATGGTTTTGTTCTTTTCAATACATTATGATCATTTTGAGAGTTCTTCCATGATTTAAATTATTAGTGTAGTTTCACCATTAATATGGATGATTGCATTATTTTCTACTATTTTCATTAATAATTGACTATTGTTGTTGACATATATGTATTTATGCTGAAGAAATATTTGATGATTGTTTGAATATATTAACTTTAAAAAAATAAAATTTAACATTAACATTTATTTATTAAAAATAATACTTTATCTAACATCATTTTTATTATAATTTATTAATTTTTAACATAATCACTAATTTAAATTCTAGCATAAAATTTAATATTTTTAAATATAATAAGTATTTTTTTAAATTTTATTCACTATCTATCATTATATATAAAAATATAACTTTCAAATTTAAAGAAAAAGACAGCTTTAATTCAAACAAGAGCTTCCTTCTAAAATGTTTTAATTTTGTCACAAATTTTAACTTAATTGATTTTAATAAATAGATTAGCATTTTTGAAAATCTCATTGTTGTAAGTAATTCATAAAAAAAAATTAGTTTAAAATTAATATAAATATAATTATAATATAGAATAAATATAATTATGTTATAATAAATATAATTTAAAATAATATAAAAATATAGCATAAAATAATATAAATATATATTATTTAGTATTACATTTAAAAAATATTAAATAATATATAAATATAAATAAATTATAATATAATACAAAACAAAATTAAAATACATATAATTTTAAATATGAAATAGTAATATAATAATATAAATATAATATAGTAAAAAAAAATTGTTGTTTAGCAATGGTTCATCACCTTGTATAATTTAAATATATTTATTTTTAGGTTGAGGAATTGTTAAAATTTATAAGAGTGAATAGTGACATTTCTATTTATTTTAAGTTCGGTCCATGCTTAAATTCTATGCCTAAATTCTAGGCCTGCAACAACAACTAATAAATTTAAGATGTCTGAAAGGAAAATTTTCCAAATGCGTTACTTATCGCTGATTTTGAGGAAGATTTTCAAGCCATTGCCAATCTGTGTCACAAATATCCTATGCATTTATGTGTTTATCAATAATAATTTTCAGGAATGGTCAACATTTTGAAAATAATCACCACGAAATTAGAAGCATGTGAAGGGAACATACTACTGTGAAGCACAAAGACAATGTGCTAGATGATAATTCAAAAGCATTAATAGAGGAATTTTTAAGATGTGATTTAAATAGATTAGAATATCTTTATTTATGGCTTGCACTTGTTAGAGGAAGGTTATACCATCCGTCTTTTATATGTAATGTTATATTATCTTACTTTTACTGTTTTAATTAATGAGTAAAACAAATTGTTTGCATCATATTGTGGTATTTTTTAATTTTGTTATAAATGATATTTTTTTATATTTTAAAATTTTAAAATTGTAAAAAATATTTTATAGTTATTTGATTGGTAAAAATAATTTGATTCTTGTATATATAGATTGTACAAATATATTAATTTTAATAATTGAATTTTTCTTCTATATGTTTTTTATGGTGGAACTTAAATAAAAGAAATGATTCCTAATATCTAATTTAATAATCTCCTCTCTCCCAAAACTGAGACAAGATGAAATGAGATAAACAAGAATACTCTAATAAATAAAAATTAATATAATATATTAAATAATAATATTATATATTTATTTAAAGAATTTATAATTTAATTTGTAATATATAATTTAATATACAATTATAATATTATATTTTAATTTTATAATCTAATATTTTAAAATTATATTTAAAAGTAGAAAGTTTAAATTTAGAGTTTTGGAGGATGAGCAGGAAGTCATTTCAAGAGGATTATTTTTGTGGAATGTTAAACTTTCTGATTATCTGTCTATTTTGTTTGACAGATATTTTTTTGAAAAACTAACTCCTTAAGCCCATCATTCCCATTACAAGATGGAAACTACAAATCTTTTCTGTAAGCTGCACGCTAAATGAGAAGATTTATCACCACAGCTGATCTCTGTAAGTTGCACGATTTCAGCTAAATGGATAGATTTATTACCATAGCTGATCTCTATTTGACATTTGCAGCATAAATGGTGGGGAATTTATATATACTCTAGAAATATTATTTAGTATATTATATTATTAATATTATAGTAAATCTATAATTTATAATTAAAGCAAAATAGGTTTTGAGCAACAAAACAATCTAGTCAAAAGAAAGCAACTGCTAACAAGTTATTGGGCACCAACAAAACATATGTAAGAAAAATAGGGGACATAGTTTAGTCCTTTCAGAATTTTTAATAAGTTACATTCTTTTAAATCAGGCTTTTATCCACATTAAGCATGTTAGAAGTTTAAACATTCCTATGGCATTGATCTCAGACACCATCCACATTAAGATAGCACATTGTCTGACAGATAATCTATAGTTGGTGTACCGTATGGATAGGATATCTAGAGCTAATGCATGATTGAAATATTTTATTGTCAATATAGTTACCACTAATCTCTACTTGGCATACTGTATCACCACTATAACTAATATCATTTTACATAAGCTGCCATGGAGGGAAAGCAATCTATGTAGTCAAAATAACTGCAGTTAATCTCTGTTTGGTATTCACTCCTTTCGATGGATTATGGGAAACCTTTGTCATGGAATCACAATTGATCTCTTTCGAGGAAGGGCACCTCATTTTTTTAAAGATCGCCATAGCTAAACTTTTTTTTCCCTCTATATGCTCCTAGTTATTTGGAATGTGCCATCATGTACAGAGGGTAGTAATACCATCAGAATCACTGCAATTGATATCTATGACGTATTGCTCAATTTTCCTAACAAGTTGTCAAACCCATAGATATTATGGATTTTGAACTGTTTTTACCTTTTTAAATGGGAAAGATATGTAGAAACAAGATCTTATACTGGTAGTTGTGGACATTTTACCTATTCTTTTCTTATGTATTGAATGTTTTAACTTGTATAATTTTTTTATCATCAACATTTGGGATCTATCATCAAGATAAATAAGAAGAACCTTAGTATCTCTGAATACTCAAATGTTTCAATGACATACTTTTGGTTTGCCATATATCATATTTTGGATTTCAATGTTGAATTTGTTTCAATGACATACTTTTGGTTTGTCATATATCATATTTTGGATTTCAATGTTGAATTTGCTGAGATAGTGCAACCAAATTCACTAGTTTGCACAAGGAATAACATAGAAACAGAAACTTGGAATACAAAAGCTTAACAAAGCAAATCAAATGGACAGAAAAAATGTACTTACAAAAGCTATAAAATGCAGAAAATCATTTTTAAAACGTAATATAGAGAAAGAGCACTCTAAATATAATCTGATTTTACTTATACATAGACATTCAAAAAAATCAGTAATATTAATTAGATATAATTGTAAACCAGTAAAATATTATAATATCCTCTTAATCTATTATTAGAAAATCCAGAAACATTACAATCCACACATAAAAACAAATATCTAAACTTCTCGTCATAAAATTCTCATAACTATTATGTATTAAGCCTCTTTATCCTCGGGGTGTTCTTCACTTTCTTTCTTTTCATCATGTCCAAGAATCTTTTCTTTCATCCTGTTCAGAATGCTGGCTTTCTTTTTCTCTTTTCCCTTCTCCTTTTTTCCCTCTTCCTTGCCACTAGCCTGCATGCATGGACATCCCAACATTACATTCATATAAATAATATTTAAATGAGGAGAAAATAATTTCTTGTTATTGAATACTTTTACATTTAAAAACAATTGAAGAAAATGGGTAAAAAGATAAAGAGAAAGCTACAGGGGTAGTAGAAGAGGTGGTTGTGAGGTGGAGTTCTTTGACATGCTGCTCTGCTTCACTTATCTCCATTACTACTTCAATCGAGCTCCCTTGCTCTCTCTTTCCTTCACTTTCACTTGTGTCTTTGGCCCTCTGCTCGTTTATTTGCTCTTCATTTTTCTGCTCTCTTGCATTTGTTTCCGCCATTTCTTCACACAAGCTTAGAGCTCAACAATACAAAGAGAAGAAATTAATTGAAGCATTATGAAAAAATGGTTGGAGATGAAGGTAGATTTATAGGCATGGATGACTTGCTGGGGGCATAGATATTATGACATATTCCCCATCAGGGTGAAAGATCATCTCCCTCACTAAAGGATATTGTTGATTTATATAGTTTATGTAATGTCTATTTTATTTGATATGACAAAGAGAAAATTTAAACCTTAGTGCCATAATATATCAATACAAGGAGGATTGGTCGGGTGCATATATTTTCAAAACACTTATATTAATTTTTAAAATCCCTATAAATCGTATTCATATGGCATGTTGTAAAATTAAAATGGTGTAAAGGTCATTTATTTAAGTGGGAACTAAACAAAATAAAAATTATTATAATATTTACAAAATAAAAGTTGCACAAATTATAGTTATTCCTCACACAAAATTTTCTATTAGTAACATTGTATTTCTATTTAGTGATATTACTACTTTTCTATTGATAAGAAAATAGGATAACATTTCTCTAATAGTTTTATAAACTCTAAAATCATAAAGAATTTGTGATAAACAATTTCCATATTATTTTTATGGATTCATTCTAAAGCTCTCATTTTGACACAAGATGACAATATAATTACAAAAATGGAAACAATATAAATTAAAATCTTTATAAAAAAATGTATATGATAATTTTTTAGTATGTATAATAATTCATGAAAATATTTTTTTAATTATGTAATCTATTTATATGTTTTAATAAAAAAATCAAGAGAATGAGAATTAAAAATTATACAAAAGGTCACAATTTCTATGCACAAGAAAATGGGGTCAATATGATGATACAAAGAAAGAGAAAAAAAGTTGATGATGGCATAGTCGGATGAAAATACCAATCCAAGTATTGTCATAATGAAAATTTTGAAATGTTATCACACCGATCTATACCAATCCAAATGCTATGTGGGATTTTTTGAGTTCATCTTGAACCATTTTTATATAATTTGTCACCAATCTTTGCATTCTCTAGTCATTAATGTATACATTACATCCTATTTCACCTTCCTATTAAAAGTTTGAAACACAGAGGCATATAGCTACCTACAAATTTCACCATTCTCTTAGTAAGTGCTAGGTAATGTATAGTTTAAAAATGGCATGTAATTGTCTAGATTATAGTTCCTAATAATTTCTTGCAAGAATTGTGCACTAGGAGCTTTGATGTATCCTTTTTATTTACTATTTTATTTTACTTTAGGTTTCATATGTTTGTGTTATAATATACTGCTAAAGTGGGAGTTAAATGTACTATCATAAATTGTTAGAACCTAAGTGGTCTATAATTTCACAATTGTCTAGCACCTACCTTAGTGTGTTCTCATTATAGCTTTCATAATAGGACTTTACAATTGCACTTAATGCATACTTAAATTTGAATATGAGTCCTCTAATCTATTCAAACTTGTTCAAAATTGAGGTAAGCCAGTATTTCTAAGTTTTCTCCTCTTTTTTTCCTATAATAAAATAATCTATCTCACCTCTTACAACCTATTTGACTTTTTGTATCCTTGGTATACTATCACAATATTGTATTTAGTTGTCTGATCTTTTCTCACCCCCCCTGACTGTCTGAGACTCATAGACCAAATTTTGGTTTGTTTGGGGTAGGACATGATGCCATTGGTGCTATTTTCTCTAGGTTTTGTGCCCATATTTGAAGTGGGTTCTTTTTTCATGGTTTTTACTAAGGTTTATGATTTACAGTTAGCCTTCTCAACTCTACCTCACAAATTTGTATAAAAGAAACCCTCACACATCATTTTGACACGATGAAAATAATTGCAAGGTTGACACCCTAATTTGAAGATACCCCATGGAGTGAGAAATTATAAATCAAGGCTACAACAAGTAATATATCAAGCATTTACATTTATTTTCAAGCATCCAAGCATTCAAACATCTCTTGACCATCATGTCTAGACTCAAAAAGATCATATGTTGATGGCTAGGAGATCACCAAATGATGATTGGTTTGTAGTCTTCCTTGTAAGATTGGGCATGGTTTCTTTTTATCTTTAGATCTATATATTTGTGCTTCATATTTTTTTTATTTGCCTACTCTCAATCAAATATTGATTGATTTTTCATATTAGGCTTTACTCTATCACACTTAGGGTAGATCTTAGCATTTCATTTATATATTTTAGCTCATAGGAATTTAGACTTACTCTAGATTCATGAGCACTACATACTATCTCTGTTATATTGGCTATATGTGGGTGGGGGAATCACCAAAATGGGTGGTTGACCAAGCCAAACACCTATATAGCCATCCACACACACAAATTTCAAATTTCCAGGTGCATAAGACTACAGATTGAGCAATTGGAGTAGTAGAGCCTTTCTAAGACTGAGACTGACTATTTGTACTATTTCTAATAGAAAACACATGGTATATGACAAGATTAGTGACATGTCCTTGGGTACATGATGGTATAGGTGAATTATCCCTTCAAGTATTTGGTGAAATTTTTTAACAACAAGATATAGGTGCCTAGATCTTAGATCTTTAATTACATCTCATTCTAGGAATCTGACAATCAAGAGTTCAGATCTAAAGTTTTATTCCTCCTATTGCATTTCCAAGTGCACTCAAATACTTCTCCATTCCATTTTATGTTATCTTTTTTAGTTATACTAGATCATATCTATTATTATTTAATCTCTTGTATATCATTATCATTCCTCTACTTCTCAATTTTAAGCAACAAAGGAATAGAAACCCCATAGGCATAAATCTTGTATTAGCATCTCTCTCATTTGGTGGTATTGACTTGGTTTGTTTTGGAGTAAAACTTTGTATTCCAACGTGTCTTGGGAATTGAGAAATCTCCCCCTTTAAATTTCTTACCATTTCATATTCCACAAACCATAATTTGTAGGCATGTTTATCTCATCAAGATTCTTAGGAAATAAAGAGGACCCAAGATCAAAGGAACCCATAATTCTACAACTTCTCCTATCTAGAATGTTGAATACATAAGAGAATAAAATAATGCTATGTTGAACACATAGAAGTGATAACTTTGAAATAAATATGCAAACACGCATTAAATTTATGCAACATAAATTAAATTATACTTAAAATGTAATGAAGAAAATGTCTAACCATGAAATCAAAAGAGAGGATTTAATGCAAAAGAGATATAGATACTAAATTAGAATAGAAATTTCATGCATAATTCACCAAAACATACAGTTATGAAGAGGAAGCAGAGTAATGTAAGGAATTTCGCTCCTTTGCCTAATGCAAATTTAGAAGGAAGATGCCCCAATAGGATCAATTAGGACTTAAGTGTTGAATGAGTCAATGATTAGGTTCACAAATATTAATCTTTGAAAAATTTATATTGAAGGGGAAATAATATAATGATGTAAGATACAGGGATAAACAAGAAAATATAACCAATTTAGGGAGATACAAACTGACAAAAAAAAGATAAATAATTGCAGCGACTTGAAATAGAAACTAGAAGAGTATACTAACTGGCAGTCTAAATTTAGAGTTGATTTGAAAGTTGTAGAATGCTTTGGTATCTCTATTCTTGAGAGAAAATATCCTAGAAATTTTGTTTCCAATAATTTGATTTGAAACTTCTACAATAGATTTGATAGGTCTCGCACTTTTTGGATTAATTCTCAACAACTTTAATACCTATTCCTACACATAGAAAAATGGGTAAAAGGTTGTGAAAATGGATTCACCTTTTTCAAACCCCTATTTAGGAATGAACATTAAAAATATAATGAAGTGGTATTAAGAAAAGCATGCAAATATAAAGGTGAATTTTAAATCTACCATGTAAATGAATATATCAGCATAAATGAATATTGAGATCACACATATTTATGAAGATTCTTCTATATTTATTGAATTGTAGTTTTTGAACCTTGTATTGTAGAAATGAATCAAGGATGTATTCACAAACGTAATAATATATGGAAGCCACTCTTAGATCTTTAGTTTTTTCATGCTTGATGAAGACTTGTTATTAAGGAAAAATGTATGTAGATAGACAAATGATCTTCTTACTTGGTTGAGAAATCCTCTAATTTGAAATCACACCTTAGAGAAGCTTGTTATAATGGAGAATATTTCATTCAAAGGTTCCTTAGATTCTTGAGGAGATGTCAGATCTTGGATGCTTGCCTTCAAATCTAGAACTTGGTAGCTTAATAGTTGAAGTGGATATCAAAATGAGGAGAGATAGGTAACTTATATACCTCTTAGACATTTTTAGATTCAAAATTAACCCAAGCCAACCACGAGATCTAATAGCCCACCAAAACATTGTAACAGGGCCCCTATTTGAATTTGAGCCCAATTGTTGGGGTACACAACACTTTAGGTGTTGTGTTCCTAGGAAAATAATGTCTTGGGCATTTCACACCTAGGAGAAAGTTCCACAATTAATATGTGAGGTCAAAGAGATAGGATAGATGCCAAATAAGTAGAGATAGGTAGCTAGATCAAGCACAATGGACCGAAAATCTCAAAATCATCAAAATAGATTCTAACTAAGAATCTAATTATAGGTGATAACTTTAAATATGTATAGACCTCCATACCGATGAATCTAGAAATGTTAATGAGGCCTAGAATCTCATCAATTAAAAAATAAAAGCACGGTTACATAGATTGTTTATATCCTCGCTAACTAAATCTAGTAGAATCACTGAGATTATATATTCAAGAGTTCTCTTTAAACAAGTTTTTAATCCTTGAATTTTCTCATACAATGCATAGAATATCCATCAACATTTTACTAACCTCTATAAGTGATTCATAACCTATGCATGAACCTCAAGATAAGAAATTTTATTCATCATATTATCGTTAAGATTCAATTTAATGAGCCACTGAGATTCTCCATTATAACCACCCACCAAAAAATCAAGCTTTCCAAAATAAGCCACACACCAACCACCACACCTAGGACCAAAAAAACCTCATGCCTAACATCAAACACCCCATATACTACCCCCATCACTAAATCCCCTCAAACTATACAAATAAAAATAATAAACTATGCCAACCCCTAAAAAAGCCATGCACCTATGCCCCTAACAAGAATTCTCACCTCCAAGAAGCTAGAATGACCCACAAATAGAAGAAAAACTAGGTTGTATAGACAGGGACATGCTAACCTACACTATACAAAGCCTCCCTACTATAAAACAACCATCTAGATATGATTTATTATCAAATATTAATATTATTACTATAATTTCATTCCTATTTTTTACTTCCAATATTGAGTTAAAAGTCTTACTCTTTGTTATTATAATCCTAATAATATCATGTAGTTATGTTTATGTGTTTTCATGCATTAGAGGTTTAGAGTGTTAGTATTGTTAGGAATAACAGTCCACTATACAACTGAGAGGGGGGTGAATCAGTTGTATGATAGATTATTAAACTTTAAACTTTAAGTAGCAACAATATCAAATCCAATGAACACAATGAATGCCAACACAATAACACAATATTTTGGTCTCGCGGAAACCTTGTTAAAGGTAAAAATCTCGGTGGAAATTAGCACCCACAAATGATGTATTGAGAGTATAGTTATCCTTGTTAGAAGATATAGCCCTGTTAGGAGCTTATTGAAACATTACAGTACATAGTCCTTCTTAGAGGATAGACCTTGTTAGGAGTCAATAACAAAAGGGAGGGCTCACTGCCCAAAGAAGGTTAAATCCACCTTCAAAACTCATTGTTTGTAACACAAGTATATATAAAGAAATACACAATATTTTGAACTGTTAGGCAGCAACTGTCTTTGCTTGATCAGTTCGAATGAAGTCCACCAAAAAACCTCTACTCTACATACAATAGACACAAGCTCGCAGCTTTCACAACCTCTCTATATCATCTTCTTCCCATCCATATCTTTTCCAAAGAAAAGACCTTTCATTTATACCTTATTACAATTCTCATGAATAGGTCAGCCCATAAGGCTTTTCTAATTACAAATAATTACATAAACCCTTGCCAAGATACACACAGTATCTAGAACAAGTACACAATGATTACATTACAACAATTAAGGACCGACATCCTTAATTCAAGTTTGTCATCCATCATACACGATACGTCTCTGTAGTTGGCTTCCAAATAGATCACTTTCCAGAACACACGCCACAACTGATGCCATTCTACCTTGTGCAATTCATAGAACATTCTTCAATACTTTTTCTTTCATCTCTGAAGTTTTCATGCACAGATTCCATATCACATGTAAGCTATACACAAAACACAAAGATTAACTCTGTCATTTCTCACTATCACAGTTAGTGACCAGTCTTCACCAAAACATTTGTAACTCATCCAATATGAAGCATTACACGATGTGATCTTGGATATAAGATCACAACACCCTCCTGAACTCTTATCTATCTTCATAACATCTGAAACATCCGTACAATGTCTGTACACTGTGATAACCAGTGATCTCCTCACAGAAACATATGTTGACATCAGTGACAAAACACAAATGACAAAAGTATGAGTTCCCAATCAGTAACATAGTAATTAAACATATTAAATGTCTCAATCACCTCCCCATGCATTAGCAATATCCAACAATCTTCCCCTTTGGCATTGATGTCAGCATATGGGAAAATTCATCATCCCAAAATTATATCAATCCAAAGTTTTGCAACCAAACAATCTCCTCATATCATAGGAATTTTCTCATAGAAACACTCCCCCTTTGAAAACAATGAAAAAGGGTGCCATGAGTCATCAACTACTTTCCAACATCTTTATTCCATGATCACTCCCCCTGAGGAGTAGATCCCTGCATCCAGTCCAGATTATGATAAGGCTCTAAAAACCTCTGGATTGATGCATCTTTGCATCATTTAATTGTGACTAGGTGGGGCATGAACCCCCAGCATACCTCTAAGATATTCAAAGGTATCTTTTAGTAGTGGCTTTGTGAATATGTCTGCAATCTTCTCTTTTGTACTAATATATAGGGGTGACCCCACAATAGTGGGTTACACTTTTTTAGACATGCTAATTTTTGCTAAAATAACACATTTTTAATAAAATATGATTATTTAAGCCTTGAGAGGTTCCATTAGAAGGAACTAGTTACAAATAGTTAGCTCAAAGCCTCTTAGAAAATAAAAACATTGATATAACATCTATACTCCTCATTCATACCTACAATGGAGTCTCATTCACACCTATTAAAATGCTGACAAAAAATCACTTCAAATTTATCTTTTGGTAGATCAAATGAATCCATTTGACAAACCTATATATGTAGTAAGCTACTATTGAGAAAAATCTTTCCAATGATTATAATGTTAATATATATTAATTCTATTGTGACTTTGTATTTTTAGTTTTACTAAACATAGATATTTCACCGTATGTATACCTCTATGTTTGATGCTTATGGAAAAATATTAAATGAGAGAAAAAAAAAATTTAAAAATATCTATGCCCTATGTATTTAATTTATCTTTCTATCAAAAAAATAAAAATCAAATTGGACAAATACACGACAAGTTATAAGCTATGTAATCAAGGTATGTCAAAATTATGGTTTAGTAAACTTCAAACATTAATAAAATATGCAATAATCATGATAATGTCATCAAACAAACTACATGCCCTCCATATGGATGTTACAAAACTAAATTCAAAAGAATCACATTGATATCTATTTTAGAAAAAAAGTTATGCTCTATGAAAATTAAGTAATTCTTTGAAAATGACATTTTCAGAAACATACCAATTTTCGTGGGAGAAAGAAAAAACCATTCAAATCAATTCAAAAATTAAAAAAAAATATATATTTAGAATCTAGACAAAAAATTTTAGAAGACTCTAATTTACTTCATCTTCTTATTTCAATTGATTTAACAACAATATGCATCTGAATCTGATTTTTTTTTAAAAAGTAGAGTTTAGTGTCCATTTAGGCAAAATAGTGTAACCCACTATTGTGGGTATTGTGGGTTCACCCATGGGTATGTGTAGGATCATGGTATGCCAAAAAGTGGCGATGTGAAAAAGAAGTCCTCATTGATAGACTCTTTGAAAAATAACTATAACTTTCAAACAATATAACATTTTTTAAATCTGAAATATACATCACATTCTATGTTTCACCTAATACAATAATAATAAAAAATTATTTCAATTTGATGAAGTTTAGACTAAGTTAAGGTGGTCAGACATGAGAGTTTTTATATTCAGGAAAATTTGTGGCAGAAAAATCATAATTAATTATTTACTTGAAAAAAATAGAAAAAAATATAAATCACATCTAGACATGAGTCTACTACTTTTATCTAAAATATTATAAAAAAATTATCATTTGATTTTGTTTAATGTGGTTAAACATACACATACTTATTATCTTTCTAGTCCTGATTGATAGATTTATTGAAAAATAGTTATAACTTTCAAATTGTATAACATTTTTTAAATCCAAAACATGTGTCACATTCTATGATTTTCCTACTACAAGAAAAATAAAAAAAAATTTCAATTTGATAAAGTTTAGACTAAGTTAACGTGGTTAGACATGAGAGTTTTTATATTCTAGAAAAGTTGTAAAAGAAAAATCATAATTAATTATTTACTTGGAAATAAATTACAAAAAAATATGTGTCACATCCAGACATGAGTCTACTAGTTACATCTAGATTCTTGTAAATAATAATTATCATTTGATTGTGTTTAAGGTGGTCAGACATACACCTCTTTCTTATTTTTTCCTAAAATTTTCATACTACTACATTGAAATTTGATGTTTTCAACATATAGAATATTTTTTTTTTCAAAAATGGCCTAGTATCTTAGAAACCAAATTCAATTTTCTATTGATTCTGTTCTTACATATTTTTGATATAATATTTATAACTTGTTCAATTTTTTATATCAACTTGCCTAAACCTGATTTTCTAAATTTTCATTGCCACTTAAGGTCCTAGTTTGGCATACCATGATCCTGCACATACCCATATTCTAGTTTTATTTCCTTTTCTACTACCTTATCCCTCAAGAAGTGATACTTGATAGAAATATGTTTAGTTTTAGAGTGCATCACCGGATTCTTTGACATATTCACTGTACTACTATTATCACAATGGATAACCACAGGCTCATAAAAAATTATTCTAATGTCTGTCAGCATTTGTTTCATCCAAACAATCTGAGTGCAATTTATGGCAGCAGCAACATACTCTGATTCAGCAGTAGATTGTGTTATAAAATCATGTTTCTTACTTAGCCAAGAAACCAACTTTTTCCCAAGGAAAAATGCACCACCACTAGTACTTTTTCTATCATCAATATTTCCTGCCAAATCAGCATTGGTATAAGCATGAAGTTCAAAGCTATCATTTTTGTCATACCATAAGCCATAGTCTATGGTTCCTTTCAGATATCTCAATATCCTTTTTACAGAACTAGGTGTGTTTCTTTGGGTTCTGCCTGATATCTAGTCACAATTCTAACAACATTAGCAATATTTAGTCTGGTGTCGATCAAATATTGTAATCCTCCAACCATTCATTTGTATAAGGTCTAAAAAACATTCTTTTATTCATCATCAATTGTTAGCTTATTACCAGTCACCATAGGTGTTCCTACTAGTTTACAGTCTTCCATTCCAAACTTCTTTAGCATTTCTTTGAGATAATTGGTCTGAGAAATAAAGATATCATTCTCATTCTGAGTTATTTGCCATCCAAGAAAGAATTTGATTTCCCCTATCATGGACATCTGAAATTCACTTTCCATTTCCTTAGCAAATTTCTTACATAGATCTTCATTACCTCCAAAGATAATACCATCCACAAAGACTTCTATTATCAGGATTCCATCTTCACTACTTCTTAAATACAAATTACTATTTTCATTACCTTTTCTAAATCTAAGCTAAAGTAGGTACTTGTCTAACCTTTCATACCAAGCCCTAGGAGCTTGCTTTAGCCCATATAGAGATTTCTTCAATTTGCACACCATGTCTCTATCTTCGCATAGAGGAAATCCATCAAGTTATTCTATATATACTTCTTCTTCAAGATCCCCATTCAAAAATGCAGATTTCACATCCACCTAATACACCTTGAAGTTCTTATGTGCAGCATAAGCCAAGAACTATCTTACTGCCTCTATTCTAGCAACAGGAGAAAATATTTCTTCAAAGTCTATGCCTTCTTGCTATGAGTATCCTTTACATACTATTCTTTCTTTGTTTCTTACAACAATTCCTTCTTCATTCATTTTGTTTTTAAAAACCTATTTTGTTCCTATTACAATTTTGTTTTTAGGCCTAGGAACCAATTCCCAAGTGTCATTCTTCTTTACCTAGTTTAACTCTTCCTTCATAGCATTTAACCAAGATTCCTCTCTACATGCTTCATCTATAGTCTTTTGTTTAACTTGAGAAATCAAACAAATTTCTTCTCTAACCTTTGATCTAGTTAGTACTCATTGATTAGTATTGCCAATAATTTCATTTCAGGATGGTTATTCTTTACATACCTTGGTGTTTTAGGAGTCTTAGTAGCCTCACTTGTGCCAACATCACAAGCCTCTTTTTCACTTTCTGCCTCAACAAGTTCTTCTCCTTCTGCAGCCATAATAGCTTCTTTTATCTCTAAAATCTTATTACTATCATACATTCTTTCTTGTATCAGAAACTTTTCATCTATTCTTACATTGTTACTTTCAATCATCTTCCTCAATCTCAAATTCAAACATTTGTAAGCCTTTCTCTTAACAGAGTAACCAAAAAAAATTCCTTCATCACGTCTAGCATCAAACTTCCCTATCTCATCATCTCTCTTGATATATAACTTACTACCAAATATTCTAAAATATTTTATAGTAGGAGTATGATCAAACCATAATTCATAAGGAGTCTTACTTGTACCTTCTCTGATTTGAATTTTATTCAATGTATATGTTATACACTAAGTTTGTGCCTTTGTCTCAAGCTCTCTTGGTTTTGATAACTCAGTATAACATGGAATCATCTCTAGGTTGTGGGACCTTTGGTAACTGAGATGAGACCTCCAGGTTCTAAGTTGGTTCCTCTTGGATAATCACCTTAATTTTCTCTTAGACATGAAAGTAAAAATTTTGTGGGAAAGGGATAGAAGGAGTGCTTGAAAAGGAAATGACATGAAAGCAAACTATCCTACTAGGTGATGCACCGAAACTAAGGTTTGTATCTCAGTATAGAGGAGTGGAATCAATGAAAGGCTTAGGTCTAGTAGGTCACAACTTACTAAATAGGCTTGCATAAGTATTTCATAGAAGGGTCTGAACATAAGACACAATTTATGACCTACAAGTAGACATTCACTTCTGCAACTCGGTGTAAGATTGAGACAAGACTATTAGGGGGCTGAAGTATACCCACAAAAGCATCTAAATCAGATCAAACAACAATAACACACAAAATTGTAGAAAGAAAGAGGGATCAAGAACCCTAAGATATCACTGAAAAACATCATATGCTTTAATCCAATAAGAGATAATTCAAACAAGGAAGCATAGGGACATGAAGGATTGTCACAAAATACCTCTGCAATATTTTTATTATCAATGGGAGAAATACAACTGTATAAGCTAGAGGATAGAGATGATACCATAGATGACCCTTGAGAAAGGTGAATTTCTTCTACAAATTGTCCAACTCTGAGCCTAAAAGCTCCAAAAATACATTATATACATACTCAACTACACACAAGTAGGAGTCAAAAACCTAACTAGGGTTACAAGGTTAATCAATGATATCAAACCCTAGGGTACTGATCACCTATTAATGAAAATCTCTGAGAATTGGTGATCAAATCATATCTCTCTTGCATGCAGATCCTTCTGAACTGAAAACACCTACAAACACAACAACCTCGGCCCACCAACCCATCTGTAACTCCACTAAGCCATGAAGGCTCCAAATCCGATCACAAATCTCTAGATAACAGTACCACTTGGAAAGGTGCTGCCAACTCTTTCAAGCACTTCCTGCCATGAAAACGTGGCAAAGGAATATGAAACACCAACCAACAGTCACCTCCATCCCCCTCTCAACCACAACCATCCTGAGAAATCAATTCCTGAGCTAACCGACATCGTGGATGGCCGAAAGAATGCAAAACCCTAGCAAAGCCAACAGAAAGCATTCAAATTTTTGAAATATAACGGCTAGCAGCAGACTTTTAAAATACAACCATTGATGAGAAACCTTTCCCAGTAGATGAATGGCTATGATGCACTGAGAAAACAACTTAAAATCCCCCTCTGACAAGTCAAATGCCACCTGGAAGTCAGCAGCCAATAAAAATCAAGCATCACTCCTAGTAGACTTTGGACCCATGTCCCTGAGAACACCATTGGATGGCTGTCGCTATACCACAATCGTAACGATTGAGCTTTTTGGATCTACGGTGTAAATAAGCCATGAGATATTGCTGAGAGTTAATCCCTTTAGAAAGCCTTGACCCCACGGGCCCACTAACAACCAATGAGAAACTGACAATCAAGATACACGTAGCATCTGTCCCTAACATAGGACCCACTGTCAAAAGCCAAGTGATGGAGAAGGATAAATGGCTATCGCTATACCACCATGATAAAACATGTGCATCTTGGGCCCCCGATATAATGATAGCCATACAATGAAGTCAGAACTTAACCCGCCAAGGAAGACAGCCCCACTGACAACTGACTGAATCAGACACCGTCGACAAATCAGGAGCTGTCAAATCAGATGAGGTGGCACCGGTCCCACTGACAAGATGAAATCTACAGATAGGAAGATCGATGATCATCACAAGATCTCATGGAATATTCCAGGGCCATGAGATCATGCAACAACCATCAGATCTAGAATCTTGACCTAGTCACTGATCTGAGACCACCAACCAAAATGGTAACCGCTCACGGGATCGCTAAATGTTAAGGGGTTAACCACCAGGAATCAGAGACTTGGCGACTGAAGGATTTAAAAAAGGCACATGGAAATTGGATGACTTAAGTGACCGGGATAAAGTAACATTGAAATATAATGCAGCCAAAGGGTTTTGTAGGGTAACGACTAGTTTATGAATTTTTCTAAGGGTTTTTCTTCTAGCCAGAGATCTAAAAGATATTGCAGAGACCAGGGGAAAAGAGGTAGACTCATGAAATTTTTTGGGGTGTTTGACAAGATAAAAATAGAGGCCTGGGGATGGCTTTCTATCAAATTTGTATGCATAGGAAAATTTGGGTAATAGTATACACTATTGTTCCAATAGCCTCTCTCCAATGTACATGAGATACATTTCCTTCAAGCAACATTTTCCTAGCAGCATCAAGTATAGTCTTGTTCCTTCGCTCTACTATCCCATTCTATTGTGGAGTCCTAGGAGCATATGTTTGTCTCTTTATCCCATGCTCTTCACAGTATGAATTGAATAAGTCTAAAGTGAACTCTCCAACTCTGTCTGACCTTAGACACTTAATCTTTAAACCTGATTCATTCTCTACTTTTTCTTTGAACAACTTGAATTTATCAAATGGTTCTGATTTTTCTTTCAAATAAGTGACCCACATCATTCTAGAAAAATCATCAACAAAGAGTATGAAATACCTTTCACCATAGTATGATTTTGTCCTTGTAGCTCCACATAGGTCTATGTGTACCAGCTCCAACTTCTCTTTTGATGTATATGCTTTTCTTTTGTAACTACTTCTAGTCTTTTTTCCCATGACACACTCTCTACAAACAGTGTTAGATGGTTTCACAATCTTCAACAGATCTCTCACTACATTAGTCATACTTGCCTTTACAATGTTATCAAAATTAACATGACAAAATCTCCTATGCCATAACCCACTTTAATCAACCTTCACAACAAAGCAAGAGGCTCCAGATGTATTTAATTCAAATACATTATCTCTAGACTTAGTACTAGTTGCAATCAGTTTACTTGCCTTACTTCTGATAAAACACTTTGAATTGACAAAACTTAATTGAAACTCTTTATCCATTAACTGTCCAACACTCAACAAGTTATGTTTTAATCCTTAAAAAAGAAGTACATTATCTATATTAGTCTTTCCATCCAGAGTAATAGATCCTCTCTTATGATAGATTTAGGAAGATTGTCCCCAAACCTCACAACACCGCAATCATACTCTACTAATTTAACAAACTTGTTCTTATCTCCAGTCATATGATGAGAACAACCACTATCTATTATCCATTCAATTTTCTTGTAAACATGAGATAATAAATCTTTTTCCTCATGTACTGGCTCATCTCTAATAGCAACAAATCTGATTTCTTCATAATCTAAATCATCATCATCAGAGATGCCTTCACTAGCATAATAACATTCTTTTCCCCTTTTAATCTTGTCATAATTAGGTTTGTAGTTAGGAACTCTTGTAGGGCATCTAGATGCAAAATGACCTACCTTATTGCATGAAAAACATTTCAAGGTTAACTTGCCTTCAAACTATTATACACTAAGTTTGCACACTTGTTTCAAGCTCTCGTAGTCTTGCTAACCTAGTATACCATGGGAATCATCTCCAGGTTGTGGGACCTATGCTAACTAAGATGAGACCTCCAGGTTCTAGGCTGGTTCCTCTTGGATAATCACCTTAATTTGCTTCTTGACATGAAAAGTAAATCTTTTGAGGGAAAGGGATAGAAGGAATGCTTGAAAGGGAAATGACTAAAAGCAAACTACCTACTACATGATACACCAAAATTAGGGTTTGGATCTTAGTATAGAGGATGAAATTAATGAAAAACTTAGGTCTACGAGGTCACAACTCACTGAATAGGCTTGCATAAGTGTTTCATAGAAGGGTCTACAACAGAAAGAGGCTATTTAGGGAAAAAGAGGATTTCACAAACAATAGCATCACTGAGGATTTAGACACAATTTATGACCTGCAAACAAACATTCACTTCTGCAACTTGGCATAGGAATGAGACAAGATTGTTAGGGGGTTGAAGTATACCCACAAAAGCATTCTCATCCAATCACCCACAATAACACACAATAGTTGCAGAAAGAGAGAGGGATCAAGAACCCTAAGATATCACTGAAACATCATATACTTCAATCCAATAAGAGATAATTCAAACAAGGAAGCATAGGGACATGAAGAATTATCACAAAATACCTCTACAATGTTTTTATTATCAATGAAAGGTTTACAACTGTATAAGCTAGAGGGTAGAAATAATACCACAAATGACCCTTAAGAAAAGTGAGATTCTTCTATAGTTGTCCAACTTTGAGCTCAAAAACTCCAAAAATACAATATATACATCCTCGCTTGCATGCAGGCAAGAGTCAAAACCTAACTAGGGTTACATATGTTTGACATAAAATAATAGCCAACCTTAACTCAAAAAAATCTAATCATAATTGTATCTCTGCAACATCATGGCCGATCAGATATATGAGTTTACGTGTCCATCCCTGTACCTCATTTGCCTATGGACAAGCAACCTAGATCCATCAACTTTCCTGCACAAAGTCTCACCATGAATGTTCAAATTGGTACTCTTAGAAAGCAAGAAATGACCTATGATGGCTGCATAGGTCTTCACATCATTTTCCCCAATTGCAATCATCCTTGAAACATAAATTTTAGCTACCCATTTTGTCGCAACCGACCATTGGATCAAAACCTAGCAAAAACTCCATAGAGAAATATTTAAAATTTGAATATTAACGGCTAACAGGTGGTGCCACACTTTTCTTCTATCGACAGTGATTGTTTAAATCTCAATCTCCTTTTAAAACACAACCGTTAGATCTTCTTATTTACCTGGGGACTGTTCGTCTACAAAATTAGCCTCAAATCCACCTTGGGTTACCTTTTCCTTTCGGTCACAGAACCACTAATTGTTTTAACTAACCCTGGTTAAGTCTGGCAAACAAAAGACAACCTTTAGTAGCTAATTCATGGAACCTTACTAACCCTGGGCCCATTTGCCACTTGGAAATCTTTTATTTTCTCTAGCCGCTTCATCAGCAAACACCTCGGTAGGCTCTGACAACGGACCCACTAAGAATTGGATTCCAATCTAACGGTGGGCGCATGATCTCATGACCACCAAATATTCCTTTAGATCATGCACCAACCGCTGATCCCTTTAGAACTAGGACCCCACGACACATCAGACTGATAGATGAGTCCCTATCATCACACAATAGCCAATCATATGTGAGCACATCAGCGCCAGGTAGCACATCGGACCCACGACCTAGAGATCCTCATCAGACGGTCATCGCATGATCTCATAGGGTCAGAAGATTCTATGAGATCATACGACCACCATAGATCTTTACCTTTCTGACACATCTATAGACCTTCTGATATGGTCCCACTGACAGATCCTAGTCCTCACCTAGGAGCCAATAGAAAACAAGCATGTCACCAGAGAAGGACCCACCTAACAGAGCCTGGACATAAAGCAAGATTGACAGTTGTCGCATGATCGCAAGGAATATTCTAGGCCCTTGCGATCATGCAACTGCCATTGGATTGAAAGGAAAGGCAGCCCACGGGGCCCCTGCTGACCTGTCTCCATGCTATACTCTCACCAACCAATCAAATGCCGGCCCCTCAGATACACATAGCACATTTTCCTGACAATGGCCCCACTAACAAGATACTGCACTGAAGGAAAAGGAAGATTGATGATTCTCGCAAGATGTTATGGAATCTTTCGAGGCCATGAGATCATGTGACAATCGTAGATCTAGAATCTTGACCTAGATGCTAAACTGAGACCACCAACCAAAACGGTAACCGCTCACGGGATCGCTAAATGTTAAGGGGTTAACCACACAGAATCAGAGATTTGGCGACTGAAGGATTTCTAAAATGCACATGTGAAATGAAGGGACTTAAGTGGTTGATAAAGTAAACTACAAATTAGAACAGGGCCTTAGGGTTTTTTGGGTAACAGCTAGTTTTATGAAATCTTAAGGACTTTTCACCTAGCCAGGGACCTAGAAATAGTTGCAGAGACCAAAGGGAAATAGATAAAGCCATGAAATTTTGCATAGTGCTTGGAAGGATAAAAATGCAGACCTTGAAATGGGAATTGGCCAAATTTGCATGCATATGAAAGATTAGGGTAACATTTTGGTAATTTTTGCTGGATGTCAGCCTGCTTGACATGGAAAATCAGTGGCCTTGACATATCCATTGGGCATGGGGTTGCCTCAGGAACACAAAACTTTGACAGAGAGACAAAATTGGAACCAGAGACTTCTTGTGCACAGTCACTTCTTGAAAAGTAGGAAACTAACCTAGAAAATAGGGAAAGAAAGAAGAAAAACACATTTACAAGAATTTACAGAGAGGGATTAACCTCAAAATAGGGCTTCAAGTGGAAACCATTTATTGAGATAGGCAAGGGAACTCCTTCAAGGGTTGATAGCTAGAAAGCATTAGATCCCTTGCACTTTGTTATAACAAATGGTCCACCCCAAAATGAATCAAATTTTGTATTTCTACCAGGCTTGGATCTGAATTCATCCCACTTGAGGACTACATCCCCAACTTTGAAATTTCTGACCCTGGCTCTCTTATCAAAACTTTTCTTTGTTTGGATCTGATGGAATTCCATATCTTTCATAGTTTTGCCTCTGAGTTCCTCCAATTCCATCAACTGAGCATACCTGATCTGTAAAGGATCTCCTTCATCAAATAGGGCATATTGAGTAGCCAAGTCCAGAGCTGGTAATTCAATTGAGATAGACAACTTAGCTTCTCTGCCATATACTAACACATAAGGAGAGTTCCCAATGATCTTCTTTGGGGTAATTCTATCTAACCACAAAGCAAACTTCAACTTTGTATGCCAATCCCTCTGATTGTCTTGCAGAGTCTTCTTGATTATCCTAATCAAATTCTTATTTGTTGATTCTGCTAAACCATTACCTTGAGGGTAATAATTGGAACTGGTATTCAGATAGATGCCATTCTTGACTACCCACTCTGAGCCTTTGAGGCCTATAAATGCCAATGCATTATCTAAAATGATGGAGTCTAGAGTGCCAAACCTATGGAATATATCGTCATAAAAACTTAAGACAACACTCTCATTTGATTCCTTTAAAGCAATTGCCTCTATCCACCTAGTGAAATAATCTATTGCAGTGATTATCCATTTATGTCCTACACTAGATGGAGGATTGATCAACCAATGAAGTCTATACCCCATTTCATGAAGGGTTGCTCTGTTCTGACTGGCTGTAAGGGTAAGGCTGCAAGCCTTTCTTTTCCTGCAAACATGGCACACTTGATGCATCTTCTCACATGCTCATGACTATCCTTAAAGATAGATGGCCAATAGTATCTAGCCCTCATGATTTTAAAAGCAGTAGTCCTAGGAGAAAAGTGACCTCCAGAAGGTCCATCATGAAATTCAAATAACACATTAGCTATCTTTTCTGAATCTATGCATCTTAAAAGGACACCATTGTGATCCTTTCTGAAAAGAACTTCATTTATCAGCACAAAAGGAATAGATTGCAATCTATAATACCTTCTTTTTTCTAAATCCAAACCTATAGGACATTGTCCTATCTTCAAGTAATTGATCATATTAGGCAACCAACTTGTTGCCTTGACTTGTTCTTCTGTAGAATGCACCACCAGAGATGCATCTATTTGTTCTAATTTCTTTGAACTTTCATCCCCTACCAAATGCTCACAAAGACCTCTTCCTCTAACCAGCTTAGTAGTTTGAATATCTATGTCATATTCCATCACCTTGGTGATCCAACCGACTCTTTTCTCATTTAGGTCTTTGGAAAGAAAAAATTCTTTGACACTTGGATGAGTAACTTTCAAGTATACCTTGCTATGGGTCAACAGATATCTAAACTTTTTAAGGCTCTTTACCATAGCAAGCACATGTTTCTCTACAAAAGAGTATCTGTATTCATATTCTTCTAAACCTTTGCTAAAGAAAGCAATAGGTTGCTCCAATCCATCTGAATTTTCTTGGGTCAACATTGCAGATATAGCATCGTGACCTCCATAAGCATAAAGGATGAAATCCTTATTGAAATTTGGGTTTAGCAGGGCAGGAGCTTCTGTTAATGCCTCTTTGATAGCTTGGAAATTGACTTTCCCTTCTTTGGTCCAAGTAAAAGCTGATCTCTTCTTTAACATGGCTGTCAAAGGCTTGAGTAAATCTACAATGTTAGGCAAGAACCTCCTAACAAAATTAATCTTTCCTATGAAAGATTGGAGACTTTTCTTGTGATGTGGTAGGGGTAGCTCTAGGATAGCTACAATTCTCTTAGGATCTACTATGATCCCTTCCTTGGATACTACATATCCCAACAATTTTCCTTCATGGACTGCAAACACACATTTCTTGGGATTAAGAGATATCCCAAACTCTCTACACCTTTCAAAAATCTTCCTCAACTATTTGATGTGATCTACTAAATGCTTTGAATAGATAGTTAGGTCATCTAAGTAGACCAGCACAAAGTTGTACATTAGGCTCTTAAAGGCCATATCCATTGCCTTTTGAAATGTAGCACCTGCATTTGACAAACCAAAGGGCATCTTTTGATAAGCCATGGTTCCCCACTCGGTTGTAAATGCAGTCTTATATTGATCCTCTTCACTTACCAGGATCTGATTGTATCTTGAATAGCCATCCAATAATGAAAATATCTCAGATCCAGAGACACATTGTAAGATTTGTTCCATTGAGGGTAATGGATGGCGGTCCTTTAATGAAGTTCTATTAAGATCCCTAAAGTCAACACATAACCTCAGCTCCCCATTATTCTTCCTGACAGGAACAAGGTTGGAAACCCAGCTAGTATGCTTAATGGGGTAGATGATACCACTTTCTATCAATTTGAGCACTTCCTTATGCATAAGTAGCTCAAGCTTAGGATTAACAGGCCTTTCCTTCTGCCTCACTGGTTTGGCATTTGGTTCTAATTCAATAGTGTGCTAAGCAAGGGCTAGATTAAAACCTTTGAGGTCTTCATATTGCCACGCAAACACATCACTAAATTCTCTGAATAGTTGGGTATAAGCTTTCTTTTCCAATTTAGTGTTCACTTTTCCAAATTGTATGCTCTTACCTAGTTCCAACTCTAGTTCAACACAATATTCTTGTTGAACTACCAGGCCAGCTTTTCTTCTTTTAACTTCATCATCCTTGTTGAAGACATTCTCTAAGGTAACAAGACCTCTAGGCATCTTATTAGATTTAAGTTGTATCACTTGATCACCATAGTTTTGTGATAGCCTATCTTGATTATGTTCTGGAAAGACATCTTCTTCAAACAAGAATTGCAGAATTTGTTCATCATTATCAAACACCTGCCAATTGACATCATTATCAGGAATAGAGGGTTTGACAATCACTTTGATATGTTTTTGATCTACCTCTTTTGAAATTCTATTGGGAATGTCATACTAAGATCCAACAGCAGCTAATCTATCTGCATTTTGATTTAGTTTCATAGGGATGACAACAATATTGAAAGCACAAAAATCTTCAATCGCATCCCAAACTCTATGTTTGTATGCTTTCATGGTGTCATTTTTGGTTGCACTTATCCCTCTTACCTAGCTGACAACTAACTCACTATCACCATAAACTTTTAAGGCCTTAAGCCCTCTTTTTCTAGCCCGCTCTAGCCCATTGAGTAGACTTTCATATTCTGTAGTATTGCTAGTGCAGGAGAAACTGAACCTAAAGGTAGTATAATACCTTTCTCTTTTTAGGGAAACTAGCATAGCACCACCACCAGAACCATGTCTACTTCTAGCTCCATCAAAAAATAGTTCCCAAACCTGATTGTTCAGATCCTCTGAATCAATGTTTTCTTTGAGAAGGCTTGGCTCTATGGATCCACTTTCTTGTATCAAATAACTTCCCAAACCAAAATCCTAGATTAGATTTTCTTGGGCCTCTGAAGCTCTTTCATCTAGAAAAATATCAAGGATACTCTCTATCTTTGTGTCTACTTCACTAATGGTTTGGAAGTCACTGTTATCAAATATAGGGTAGTTTACATTGATGGCATTGGATACATATGGTTCTATATGGTGTGCTGCTAATGGTTCTGACTTGATGGTGACCTTGGTACCATATCTTGTATGAAATAGCATGTGAGACCAATCAGAAGATAGGTAGCCTCCTATCTTGGCTGTAAACTCCCTTGACAAACATATAGCAACAAGGCAAGGAGATCTATGATGTATATATCAAGGAGGATGGAAAAATTAGGACTAGCATGAAGGATCAGATTGGTATCCTTGGCCACACCTATAGTATTGACTGAGGATCCATCAATTTGTGTAACCTTCTTTTGAAAGGGTTCATATTTTAGTCCTAATTGGTCAGCTATCTTCTTGGGCATCACAGTGCTAGTAGCTCCACTATCTACCATACAATTATGCACTAAAGATTTTCTGATAATTAGAGATACATAAAAGGGAGGTGGCTTTTAATTCCTACCTTGAATGGCATTGGCCTTGGAGTTTCTACTTGGAGCCTCCTTTTCTTGATCAGTGTTAACCAACACTAGCTTTGAAACTTCTTTTGCAGGTTGAGGAGTTGTCACTTCTATCATGGCCCTCTTCAAGATTTCAGGTTGTCCTGGAAGAGCCAAAGAGTCCCACATGGACATGGTGACATTCACCTTCTTCATGTTGTCTACAATATTGAAATGTGTCACAGTGTGTACTCTTTGTTGTGCTTTCACTATGATGGGCTCCACCTCTTTAGACTGTTGGCCTTCTTTGCTTGTAATGATAGGAGCCTCCTTAGGTGTGATGGGAGCAGCTTGCTATAGTGACTCTATGGATGTAGTGGCTTTGGCATTGGAATCTACCCTCTCCATGTCCTGAGCTCTTCTCTTTGCTCTTGTATAGGCAACAAAGGCAACCTCATCATTAACTCCATTGAATTTTGGTTGCTCCCAATTAAAGAGAGCAGTCTCACCTTCTTGTGATTCTTGTTGAGGAACTGACCCACTGGATGAAGCCTCTAATTGGGCTTGGGAGGCATTTTGAACCATTAGGGCTTGCTTCATCCATCCATTCAAACATGTAGCTTGATTATGAGGCTAATTACAAGGAAAACACCATTCATTATCCATAGCCATATTATTTTGACTAGGAACCATATCCCTCACTAGATTTGTAGAATTGAGGGGTGCAGGGTTATATGATTGGAATGGTCTTTGGTTAAAACTTTTTCTTTGTCCTTGATAGCCTCCTTGGTATGGTGGCCTATTTTGCTGATAAGGCTGTCCTTGATTCTAATATTGTTGATTAGGAATTTGGCCTTGTGGCTAAAATGGTGGTCTGATTCCTTGACCTTGCTTCTTCAAATTTGTGACCTCTTTAGTCAAGGTCTGCATCAAGTTTGTCATTTCTTGCTGACTGCTCTATTAGCTATTCTTTATCTCTTGTAACTCTTGAGAGAAACTTGTTGTTAGCTCTTGGCCACTGGTACTAGCTTGAGGTGCTAATATAGTAGGAATAGGGGTAAATGGGGGTACTTGTGTAGGTGCCATGGGCTGAAGGCTAGGAAAAATGGGCATTGGAGGCCTTCTAGCAATCATGCCTGCTTGGATCAAACAATTTTCAGCCCTGACAGCTATGTCAAAAGCTTGGGGTAGAGAAGTACCACCCATGGACTAGATCATGATAGAAATTTGACCATTCAAGCTTTGCAAGTAATATAGAAAAGCATGGTCAGCTAATGGTTTCACTGAGACTAGAATTCTATTCCATGTTTTGCGGAATCTACTATTGTAATCTGTCATTTTCTCTTGAGGGTCTCTCTTAATGGTTGTTAACTGCTCAACTAGAGACAAGTTATCTAATTTATCCTCAAAATTCTTACTTAATGCATCCCCTAATTCATCCAATGAAGTAATAGAACCAACAGTTAGAGTTCTAAACCATTCAAGAGCCTTACCTTTTAGAGAGGCTGCCAATAATTTTGTGGCCACATCTTCTTGAGTAATATTGTGTATACTGCAGATGGTGGTCACATCTCTTATGTGTTCAAAAGTAGTTGTCTGCCCTTCACCAATGAAATTAGGTATACTCTTTAGTGCCACCAAGGGCACATCATGATGTTGAGTAAAGGCTAGTGGACTACCTTGGTTGAAAGGTGCAAAAGAAAATTGTCTTGCCATTGTAGGGGTTGTGATCTGAAGATTGACAACTATATGGGTTGTATTTGCTGCTGGACTTGAATATTCTTCTAGATCTCTAGTTAGAGATCTACCTCTTCTTCTAGAATGAAAGGGAAAAGGTCTCCTTTCTGAGGGATCAGGAGGTGTTGATTGAACTCTCCTTGCAGGGGATGTTCTTTGAGTTGTTCTGCCTTTGTGACCTCTTTTTGAGGGAAACTCTAAAAATGTAGTAGGCTTTGAGCTTCTAGTCTCAATCTTTCTCATAAACCTTTGAACAAGGTTGGCCTGGATCTTTGAAATCAGTGGAGTCACTAGATATACTAGATAGAAAAACTTCTAAAATCTTGTATCATGCAATCTATATATCAAAGATAACATAATCTTCAAACAATAATTTCTTTTGTAGTCCCACCGGGCATGCCAGAATTGTTATACACTAAGTTTGCACCCTTGTTTCAAGCTCTCATAGTCTTCCTAACCTAGTATAACATAGGAATCATCTCCAGGTTATGGGACCTATGCTAACTGAGATGAGACCTCCAGGTTCTAGGCTGGTTCCTCTTGGATAATCACCTTAATTTGCTTCTTGACATGAAAAGTAAATCTTTTGAGGGAAACAGATAGAAGCAATGCTTGAAAGGGAAATGATTGAAAGAAAACTACCTACTAGGTGATACACCAAAATTAGGGTTTGCATCTTAGTATAGAGGATGAAATTAATGAACAACTGAGGTCTAGGAGGTCACAACTCACTGAATAGGCTTGCATAAGTGTTTCATAGAAGGGTCTGCGATAGAAAGAGGTTATTCGGGGAAAAAGAGGATTTCACAAACAATAGCATCACTAAGGATTTAGACACAATTTATGACCTACAAACAAACATTCACTTCTGCAACTCAGCATAGGAATGAGACAAGATTGTTAGGGGGTTGAAGTATACCCACAAAAGCATTCTCATCCAATCACCCACAATAACACACAATATTTGTAGAAAGAGAGAGGGATCAGGAACCCTAAGATATCACTGAAACATCATATACTTCAATCCAATAAGAGATAATTCAAACAAGGAAGCATAGGGACGTGAAGAATTATCACAAAATACCTCTGCATTGTTTTTATTATCAATGAAAGGTTTACAACTATATAAGCCAAAGGGTAGAAATAATACCACAAATGACCCTTAAGAAAAGTGAGATTCTTCTACAGTTGTCCAACTCTGAGCTCAAAAACTCCAAAAATACAATATATACATCCTCCCTTGCACGCAGGCAAGAGTCAAAACCTAACTAGGGTTATATATGTTTGACATAAAATAATAGCCAACCCTAACTCAAACAAATCTGATCATAATTGTATCTTTGCAACATCATGGCCGATCAAATATATGAGTTTACGTGTCCATCCCTGTACCTCATTTGCCTATGGACAAGCAACCTAGATCCATCAACTTTCTTGCACAAAGTCTCGCCATGAATGCTCAAATTGGTACTCTTAGAAAGTAAGAAATGACCTGTGATAGCTGCGTAGGTCTTCACATCATTTTCCCCAATTGCAATCATCCTTGAAACATAAATTTTAGCTACCCATTTTGTCGCAACCGACCATTGGATCAAAACCTAGCAAAAACCCCGCAGAGAAATATTTAAAATTTGAATATTAACGGCTAACACATGGTGCCACACTTTTCTTCTATCGATGGTCATCGTTTAAATCTTAATCTCCTTTTAAAACATGACCGTTAGATCTTCTTATTTACCTAGGGACCATTCATCTATAGAATTAACCTCAAGTCCACCTCGGGTTACCTTTTCCTTTTGGTCGCAGAACCGCTAATTATTTTAACTAACCCTGGTTAAGTATGGCAAACAAAAGACAACCTTTAGTTACTGATTCATGGAACCTTGCTAACCCTGGGCCCATTTTCCACTTGGAAATCTTTTATTTACTCTAGCCGCTTCATCAGCAAACACCTTGGCAGGCTTTGACAATGGACCCACTGAGAACTGGATTCCAATCTGATAGTGGGTGCATGATCTCATGACCACCGAATATTCCTTCAGATCATGTGCCAGCCACTGATCCCTTTAGAACTAGGACCCCACGACACATTAGACTGATAGATGAGTCCCCATCATCACACAGCAGCCAATCATATGTGAGCACATCAGTGCCAGGTAGCACATCAGACCCATGACCCAGAGATCCTCATCGGACGGTCATCGCATGATCTCATAGGGTCAAAAGATTCTATGAGATCATACGACCACTGTAGATCTTTTCCTTTCTGACACATCCATAGACCTTCTGACATGGTCCCACTAACAGATCCTAGTCATCACCTAGGAGCCAATAGAAAACAAGCACGTCACCAGAGAAGGACCCACCTGACAGAGCCTGGAGATAAAGCAAGATAGACAGTTGTCACATGATCACAAGGAATATTTTGGGCCCTTGCAATCATGTGACCACCATTGGATTGAAAGGAAAGGCAGCCCGCGAGTCCCCTATTGACCTGTCTCCATGCTGTACTCTCACCAACCAATCAAATGCTGCCCCCTCGAGTACATGTAGCACATTTTCCTAACAACGGCCCCACTGACAAGATACTGTGCTGAAGGAAAAGGAAGATTGAAAATCATCACAAGATCTCATGGAATCTTTCAAGGCCATGAGATCATGCGATAACCATAGATCTAGAATCTTGACCTGGCTGCTAAACCCAGACCGCCAACCGAAATGGTAACTGCTCGTAGGATCGCTAAATGTTAAGGGGTTAACCGTCGGGAATTGGAGATTTGGTGATTGAAGGATTTCTAAAATGCACATGCAAAATGAAGGGACTTAAGCGGTTGATAAATTAAACTACAAATTAGAAGAGGGCCTTAGGTTTTTTTGGGTAATGACTAGTTTTATGAAATCTTAAGGACTTTTCACCTAGCCAGGGACCTAGAAATAGTCGCAGAGACTAGAGGGAAATAGATAAAGCCATGAAATTTTGTAGAGTGCTTGGAAGGATAAAAATGCAGACCTTGAAATGGGTATTGGCCAAATTTTAATGCATATGAAAGATCAGGGTAACACAAACTTGCCCTTACCTCTTTTTTCTCTTCTATAATTAGTGCAACAATTTCATCCATCTTTCTTTCTTCTGCCATTGTCTGTTCCCATTCCTCAGCAGACTCACCAAGCTCTTCTTTGCTGGTGCTCAAAAGTGTAGACAATTTCTTATGTGTAGATGCCTTAAATGTAGATTCAACTTAAGGTACAACCTCTCCTAATTCTGTAGCTTCAAAGGTAGTTATCTTTGCAATCAACATCTCTCTATTAAAGTTTGGACTTAGAGGTATAGTTTCTTGAATAGACATAGTCTTGAACTTGTAAGCAGGTGTCAAAGATCTAAGGATCTTCACAATAACTTCATCTTCATCGTAAGTGCCTCTGCAATTTCTGATTCCATATACAGCTTCTATAACCCTTTGAACATAAGCTTTAATGCTTTCATCCTCATTCATCTATAGCTTCTCCATCTTTGTCTTCAAGTTTTGTAACTTCACTTGTTTGGTATACTTGTCTCCCTCATATAGTGGTTCTAATCTTTCCCAAATTAGGTATGTCAAATCCAAGTCTTTAACTTCAGTAAACTCTCCTTTAGAGAGTGCCCTGATTAGTGCTTCTCTTGCTATCATGTTAAGTAAAACTATCTTCTTTTCATCCTCAGTATTTGTTGTCAATTCATCTTTGGTCTTTATAGCCACCTTGTTCCTTGTAATCAACCAATAGTCAATCCCCAAACAAAATAGGTGAGTTTTCATTTTGTTCTTCCAACTATCAAAGTTTTCAGGATCAAATTTTGGACTATCCTTCCTATAGAATGCCATCTCCAGAATCACCTCAATTTGTTAAGCTTTCTCTCTAAGGACCACTTGCTCTGATACCACTTGTTAGGAATAACAGTCTACAATACAACTGAGAGGGGGGGTGAATCAGTTGTATGACAGATTATTAAAGTTTAAACCTTAAGTAGCAACAATATCAAATCCAATGAACACAATGAATGCCAACACAATAACACAATATTTTGGTCTCGGGGAAACCTTGTTAAAGTTAAAAACCCTGGTGGGAATTAGCACCCACAAATGATGTACTAAGAGTATAGTTATCCTTGTTAGAAGATATAGCCTTGTTAGGAGCTTATTGAAACATTATAGTACATAGTCCTTGTTAGAGGATAGACCCTTTTAGGAGTCAAGAACAAAATGGAGGGCTCACTGCCTAAGGCTCACTACCCAAAGAATGTTAAATCCACCTTCAAAACTCAGTGTTCGCAACACAAGTGTATATGAAGAAATACATAATCTTTTGAATTGTTAGGCAGAAACTATCTTTGCTTGATTAGTTCCAATGAAGTTCACCAACAAACCTCTTCTCTACATACAATAGACACAAGCTCATAGGTTTCACAACCTCTCTATATTATCTTCTTCTCATCCATATCTTTTCCAAAGAAAAGACCTTTCATTTATACCTTATTACAATTCTCATGAATAGGTCAGCCCATAAGGCTTTCCTAATTACAAATAATTACATAAACTCTTACTAAGATACACATGGTATCTAGAACAAGTACACAATGATTACATTACAACAATTAAGGACCGATATCCTTAATTCATGTTCGCCATCCATCATACATGCTACATCTTTGTAGTTGGCTTACAAATAGATCACTTTCCAAAACACATGCCATAGCTGACATCATCTTGCCTTCTATACCTTGTGCATTTCATAGAACATTCTTCAATACTATGTCTTTCATCTCTAAAGTTTGTGTGCATAGATTCCATATCGCATGTAAGCTATACACAAAACATAGAGACTAAGTCTATCATTTCTCACTGTCATAGTTAGTGACCAGTCTTCACCAAAACATATATAACTCATCCAATATGAATCATTACATGATTTGATATTCAATATAAGATCACAACACTCTCCTAAACTCTCATATATCTTCACAACATTTGAAACATCCATATAGTGTCCGTACACTGTGATAACCAATCTGATCTCCTCACATAAACATATGTTGACATCAGTGACAAAACACAAATGACAACAACATGAGTGCCCCTTCAGTAACATAGTAGTTAAACATATTAAATGTCTCAATCACCTCCCCATGCATTAGCAATATCCAATAAGTCTGGCTCATATTGTCATAATAGTAATCAATATTTTGAGATATCCAACATACTTGTGTTCATCTCGTTTTAGTTAAATTTTTAGATATTTAGAGTTTTCTATACCTTCATACCTTCTATATGGATCCCAGAGACAACTAGATGTCTTTGTTTAATATTTTTCCAAGTGCTATATTCTTATAATTCTATACTTACCTATTATTGGATACGAATCATCTATCATTACCAAGTGTTGAAGCCTAAACATCTGGTAAAAGTGTAAGTCATTTTTTCATACACTATATGTTCAAAGGTATTCATCCATCCCTCCCTTTGTACCCATTCCCCTTTATCTATGCTTCCCAAGAACTCTTACCATATCTTCCAGAAAGATATGAAGTGTTGTAAGGTAAAAAAAATTCAACCTTTCCCTAGATAGAGTACTCATTTTCACCAACATCCAAATGTTTAGAACTCAAACTTTCTCATCTTAAGATTGCCATTGAAATGTAATTGAAACTTTTTTAAGTCCTCAATAAGTGATTAAAAAAGATATATCCATGTTTGAATTAGTTGAGGATTTTGTGAACTTCTCAAAAATATTACCTTTTAACAATGTTTCAATTATTAATTATCTCATGAGTTTCTAGAAAAAAAAAACAATATTACATTAATAGTTTTATCACTTTTTCCATTTTAGTATTTTAAAAATTTTCCCTAACTCATCGAAGGCTTTGAAATGCCTAAAAAATACCCACATAACTGGTGAGTGTATTTCTAATATAAATGGGAAACTAATGTGGTTATCTTAAATAACACACACTAATGGATGAATCCTAAGCTAAAAGATTTAAATAGTCAATTTTGTCTCTTTTTCTAGTTATGTGTGATTATGTCAAGAGGTTTGTTCTACAATGACATCAAGGAATTGAGATGTTTGTGTACATAAAAATGAAATTTTGGTAGTTATAAACAAAACGTAATGATTTTCTTTTCACTTGCAAGATCACAATGAAACTAAACATAGCCAAGACATTAAGCATTTTCTAACAAAGAGAAGCATTGTAACAAAAGTCTATGTTAAAAGAAAAATTCAATCCATAGGTACTAGGACTTGAAAGAGGTATCAAGTTTGGAATGATGAAAATGGTTCTTGAAAGAGAAATCTATTCATAAATTTAGTCTTTCTCAATGATTATAATGACATGGAAGAATATGTTGAACATATTATTAATAGAGATGAATCTCCACTTCTATGCAGTTACCCTATTCTTGTTTGATTCTTTTCAATTAGGTTGGTTAGGACATAAAAATAATTGATTTCATATTCTTTCATTTTATTTTAATTGAAGTAAAGTTATCAAGTTCTTTTTATAAAAATACAATCTACTCATTATTCATTTCATTCTACATATTTATTAGAATGTTGTTTTAATTTCTATACATAGTAACTTTAAGTTTTATTGTTTTCTAAATGTAGGGGAGATGACCTAGTGCCTAAATGCATTCCAATAGTTGTGATTGCAGTTGTTAATTTAATACCCATGCTTCCTAATTTAGTAGACAATATTTTTGGAAATGTTGTACCAATACTTGTGACTTTAAAGCCATTTTTGCTAATGATGACTACCCATAATTGAATGAAGTGTGTCCCCTATTCTAAAAAGAAACCAATAATGTGATTTCACATCAGCTGCACAAGTATGGGGGTCCTTAATGCACTACAATTGGTCTCATTCTTTTTTGGACTATTTTGGACACCTTTGCAAAGAGAATGTTGATGTGGCATCATATTTGATGATGTGGTCCTAAAACCTTAGTTATAAGTAGAGAACTTGTCAAGTAAGTTGTTATAAAAAATAGGAGTTCTTTGAAGTTTCTACATAAGATTTTGAGAAGTGTGAAGTTAGGGTGCTCAACTACTAGGTTTTGTCCCCCACCAGCTCTCTATTTCATTAAAAATATTGAAATAACATATCCTAGTCTAGAGGTGCCCAAGAAATACATCGTAAAAGTAGTATTAATTGCACAAGTTCAGGTTGTAATATATTTATCCTTTTACTTTCCCAAACTTTAGTAAATATTCTTTATTTTTATTTTAGTATATTTCTTCTCATTTTGTTTTGATTGGGGTTCATTACTAATTTTTTTTAGATCAAACTATAGTAAAGATGGGAAGGGATTAGTGAAAAATAAATTTCCAAATCTATAATGTTAAACTTGAGTGTAATGTTAAATCCATCTGTGAGATCAAACTTGATGAAATTGCAGGACTCGGGTGCCTATAGTAAATTATAGATTGTGGAAAAGACCACCCTCTCTCTTAATACTTTACAAACTGAGCTGAAAGAAAAGAAAGCTAAATGAGGAAGAGAGAGGAAAGAATGCAGGTTACTCTAAAAGGTGATGGGGCTTCCACAGATGCAGCTATTGGTTGTCCCCCTAAATGGGCTTTCTTTCTAGACAATTTGAAGGATATTAATGAAGATTGGAAAGGGGTTCCTATGCCCCTTGTGTAGTGTCTTGTCTACTTGTCTAGTGTGTTGGGTTTTTGTTTCCCGGTTCTGGTTCTGGTAGTTTTTCTATTTAGTTAGCTTGTTGCATGAGTTCACTGCTTGTGAATTCATTTTGTGCCATCTTTTAAGACTTGATGTTACTTGTTGGGTTTGGGCCCTACCCTAGTTGATTTAATTAGAACTTGAGTGCTAATTTTGAGAAAGATTTTAAAATTAATGATATGATTAAGATTTATCAATTTTTGTTGGAAAATATTTTAATTTTTTATTATTTTTTGTTAAAAATATCTTTACTATTACTCATTGTACTAAATATTTTTTTTATCATAATTTTTAAATGTTGAATTAATTTAAAATAATTTTAAAAATCTTTATTTTTAAAATAAATTAGAATATTTGAACTTTAATAAATTAGACATATATAGATGATTTTTTTAATATTATATTTTTTTGTGCTTTGTAAATTTGAGTGGATGACAAGATTCCAATGCAGCTAAAAATATCCAACAATAAAGGAGATTGAAAATTCTACTGAGCAACTCATTCAATCACCTCATAGTAATAGGTTTAAAGTGATATATATAAAGAAATTTTTTAAGATTCGCTAAGTTATAACAAGAAAGTAGTCTCCACACAATAATGAAGGGAGCTTATTAGATATGTATTTTACCACATTCCTCGAGTATAATTTTATATATGATATTTATACAGATTAATTTAGGTTAGATAAGTTATATATTTAATTATAATTTGATTTGAATTAGATTAAATTTCAATTATAATATACTTTTATGTATTTTACATATATTTCTTAATATGCTAGTTTAATGATAGATAAAATAATATAATGTTAACAATACAAAGTTTATGTATTCTTAAACAATTATTTTGGAAATAATATGTACCGATATAATGGTTGGTTTGATTTCTCCACTCACTCCCTCCAACTTATAGTTAGTTTAGATTATTTTTCTTAGCTACATGATATCTATTTTTGAGAGAGCTTATTCACAATGCTAATTTGAAAATTAGTACTATGTTGTTTTAGAGGGCACTTGCCAATATAATAACACATAGGACACTTACCAATATAATAACACACATAAGACACTTACCAATATGATAACACCCATAAGGCACTTACAAGTGTTGTATTCTTTTAACGCTTTACCTATAATAATACTAATAATTCCCTATGAACCATATAATAACACCCATAGATACAAATTTAAAATATTGCCATTACTAGCTTATATATATATATATATATATATATATATATATATATATATATATATATATATATATATATATATATATATATATATATATATATATATATATATATATATATATAATACGCCGAGAGTAATCCTTCTCGAGGCACCTATTGCAGCTTGCAATTTAAATAAAATAGGTGCCTCGAGATGGATCACTCTCAGTGTATTATATATATAAATATATATATTCTAGTACCAGCCATAGTGCAACACGAAAGACATTTAATATTTTTAAAAATAATTGTTGTAAGGGTTATTGTTATGGTAATGGTTAGGTTGGATTACATTTGCAAGTAGTATTAATATAATGGTTGGGTTAGTGTTAGGGTCTGGTATACTATTACAATTAAGGTTAGTGAGATTGTTAAGGTTAGTGTTAGGGGAAATGTTAGGTTACATTTAAGAAATTTGCTAGGGATATTGCTTCCATTACAGTTAAGGTTAGTCATATTGTTAAGGTTTAAGTTATTATTAGGGATAGTGTTATTATTATGGTTAAGGTTAGTGTTATTGCTAGAGCTGAGGTTAGTGTTACAGAAACTGTTATTTTACATTTAAGAGTTTTGTTAGGGAAACTAGTCCAATTACGATTAAGGCTTGTGCTATTGTTATAGGTAAGTTTAGTGTTAGCGTTATGGTTAGATTCAATATTTTAAATAGGGTTATTGTTAATGATATTATTAAGTATTTGGTTTGTTTATTTTACATTTAATTTAATTTTTTAGGTTTCATGTTATTATTATGGTTAAGGTTATTGATATTGTTAAGGTTAAGGTTATTGTTAGGGTTAGTTCTCGTGGTTATGATTAAGGTTTGTGGCAATGTTAGAGTTACGGTTAGTGTTAGGATAATTGTTAGGTGTGTTTTTACAAAATAGAAAATTGTGACAAGGGTTAGTAATAGTGCTATTGTTACACATAAAGTTAGTGTTAGGGGAACTGTTAGGTTCCATTGAAGAAGTTTGTTAGGGTTCATGTTATTATTATGGTTAAGGTTATTGTTAGGGTTAGTGCTCATATTAGGATTAAGGTTAGTGGTATTGTTACACTTAAGGTTAGTGTTAGGGTAACTATTAGGCTATATTTTTATGTGGTTTAGGGGTATTGTGACACCTACAGGTAGTGTTAGTGATATTGTTATACCTAAGGTTAGTGTTATGGGAATTATTAGGTTGCATTTAAGAAGTTTATTCAGGTTCGTGTTATTATTACGGTTAAGGTTATTGTCATAGTTAAGTTGCTTGTTAAGGTTAGTTTTAGGGAATTTATTGTTATGTTATATGTTGTAATCAGGGTTAGTGTTAATATATTATTAAGGTTGTGGTTGAAATTTGGTAACATATAATATTTTTTTTGGGGTTGTTGTTATGATTACGGTTAAGATTAATGATATTGTTTAAGGTGAAGGTTATGGTTAGGGTTAGTGCTCATATTACGATCAAGGTTAGTGTTACAAGAACTGTTATTTTACATTTTTGAGTTTTGTTAGGGTTATTACTCCAATTACGATTAAGGTTAGTGTTATTGTTATAGTTAAGGTTACTGTTTGGTTTATTTTTTGTTACATTTAAGTTTTTTTTGTTAGGTTTATGTTATTATTATGGTTAAGGTTATTGATATTTTTAAGGTTAAGGTTATTGTTAGGGTTAGTGCCCATATTATGATTAAGGTTAGTGGTATCGTTACACTTATGGTTAGTGTTACGATAATTGTTATTGTGACAACAATGATTAGTGTCAATGTTATTGTTACACCTAAAGTTAGTGTCACGGGAACTATTAGGTTCCATTTAAGAAGTTTGTCAAGGTTAATGTTATTATTACTGTTAAGGTTATTGTTAGGGTAAGTGCTTGTATTATGATTAAGTCTAGTGGTATTGTTACAATAAAGGTTAGTGTTAGGGTAACTATTAGGTTAATTTTTTATGTGGTTTAGTGGTGTTGTGACACCTACAGTTACCATTAGTGATATTGTTATACGTAAGTTTAGTGTTATGGGAGCTATTAGGTTACATTTAAGAAGTGTGTTCAAGTTCGTATTATTATTATGGTTAAGGTTATTGTCATGGTTAAGTTGCTCGTTAAGGTTAGTTTAAGGTAATTTATTATTATGTTATATGTTATAATCAAGGTTAGTGTTAGTGATATTATTAAGGTTGTCGTTGGCATTTGGTAACATTTAATATTTTTGTTAGGGTTGTTGTTATTATTATTATTACAGTTAAGATTAATGATATTGTTAAGGTGAAGGTTATGGTTATGGTTAGTGTTATTGTTACATTTAAGGTTTGTGTTACGGTAACTATTCGGTTATATGTTGTAATTGGGCTTAGTGTTAGGGTGATTGTTATTATGTTATATGTTGTAAATAGAGTTAGTGTCAAGGATATTATTAAAGTTATGGTTGTGTTTTGGTTACATATTATTTCTGATAGGATACATTTTATTATTACGGTTAAGGTTAAAGATATTATTAAGGTTATGGTTGTGTTTTGGTTAAGGTTAAGGTTAAAAAATTATTTTGGAAATAATATGTACCAAATATAATGGTTGGTTTGATTTCTCCACTCACTCCCTTCAACTCACAGTTAGTTTAGATTATTTTTCTTAGCTACATGATATCTATTTTTGAGAGAGCTTATTCACAATGCTAATTTGAAAATTACTACTATATTGTTTTTGAAGGGCACTTACCAATATAATAACACATAAGACACTTACCAATATAATAACACACATAAGACACTTACCAATATGATAACACCCATACGACACTTACAAGTGTTGTATTATTTTAACGCTTTACCAATAATACTAGTAATAATTCCCTATGAACCATATAATAACACCCATAGATACAAATTTAAAATATTACCATAACTAGATATATTTTCCTCTGAACATAGCTACCACAAGCTCTATACGCCATCTTCTTAACCATTTTCTATTCATATTCAATCATATTTTATGAATATATATGGAGCAGACTTTTAGATTCGTTGTTATTTATGAGGCGTTAATTATTGATTTGTCACGATTTCGGATACTATGAGCGTTACTCCACGGATGGCCTTAAAACGAACGTTAACATGCAAGGCCCAAATATAGTGCGAGGTTTCAATAAAATCCATGCATAGCTGCCCATTAACAATCGCCTTGAGCACGTTCTCTGTAATTATTTTCAAGGGCCAAATATAGTGCGAGTTGTCTGTAATATCCATGCCAGTATATTTGTACAACTGTTAAATCTATGCCTGCCCTAGCCTATAAATCTACCTTCACCTCAATCCATGTTATGAAACTCTTTCAACCTCCATTTTTCTCTTTGTGCTATTGAGTTCTTTTATTGTGTGTAGTAATGGCGGAAATGAATGCAAGAGAGCAGCAAGATGGTTTGATGAAAACTTTTTCTCCATATGAAGTAACAGTGGAGGAAAATGAAGGACAGCAGAAGGGTAGTGGTCTGTTTGCGAAGAAGAATGAAGGGAAAACAAATGAACAGCAAGATGAAGGAAATAAAAACGAGGAGCAGCAGCATGCAATTCCTATGGAGCAGCCCAAACATTCTTGTGAAACTGAAGGAAACATGCAGCAAGGAAATTTGATGGAAAATATCCCGGCGTGTCAAGTAATAGTGGAGAAAAATGAAGCAGAGGAGGGTAGTGGTGTCTTTAGTGTGGCTGGGAAGAAGAGTGAAGAGGAAACAAATGTTCACCCTGTGGCTGTGGTGGAGCCCAAACAGCCCAGTGATAGTGAAGGCAAAACCCATCACGAGGTTTCGATGACTCAACTTTATCTCACTAGCAGCTCTTCTTTTGCCTCTGTTACTTCTCTTAATCTCTTTATCCCATTTTTTCAATTGGATTATATTATATATGAATGTAACATTTGCATTGCTATGTGCAGGATAATGATGACGAAGATGGAAAGAAAGAAAAGGAGGAAAAGACTAATGAAGATATTCTCGGACATTCTGAGGAGAAGGAAGGTGAACAAAACGAAGAGAACAAAGATGCCTAAAAAAAGGATTAAGAGAAATCTATGAAAAGAGATTGCAGTGATAAGTTACAAAGTTTTGATTTGTGATTATTATGTACGGTACTGTTTTTGGATTTCTTAAATAATAAGTTAATAAGAAATTTCTTTCTAATATAATTTATCTTTATAGATTGTTCTGTGATAATTACAGTAAAGATTCTTTGATATTTTATATTTTTTAAAGTATATTCTATAATGTAATTAATTAATTTATATTTAAAAATATTTATTTATCTTAATAAATTCATAATCAATTCTAATAATTGAACTTCTTAGGAATAATGTTTGTTATTTCATTTTCTGGAATAATGTTTGTATTCTTTTCAATACATTATGATCATTTTGAGAATTCTTAGATGATTTAAAATTACTAATGTAATTTCACCATTAATATGAATGATTGCATTGCTTTCTACAATCTTCCATTAATAATTGACTGTTGTTGTTGACATATATGTATCTGTGTTGTAGAAATATTTGATAATTGTTTAAATATATTAACATCTAAATAAATAATTTAAACATTAACATTTATATATTATAGTTTTTAAATTTTTAATATAAATCACTAATTTAATTACATCATTAAATTTAATATTTTTAAAAATATAATCGATTCAACCAGAAATTAAATTTTCATAGCAGAATTATTAATATAATGCATTAGTTTTGATTGGGAGCAACCTCTGCATTGCCATTAATATTTAGGATGACAAATGTAAATATAATTTATAAAATGTATGTATTATTAATTTATAAGATGCAAGTGATCATTTTTAAGCATAAATAGTATTTATAAACAAGTAGAAAATAAATAAGTCTCTTGAATTAATAGATTTATTACATTATAAAATGTGATTACAAAATTTGAGAAAATATATAATATATAATGCTTCTCCAAATTTACTTGATTTTACAACTACATAGACATTCAATCAACATTGTGGTATTTTCTCTTTAATATTTAGAAAGTTTATATTTTCCTTAAGATTGACAATAAATAAATAAATGTCTAGACAATTTCATACAGATTGACAGAAGTTTAAAGATCTTCCTCCAAATTGCTAATATATTAGGCATGTTTAAAAAAGATGATACAATTATTTGATTCCTGTACAATGCTAACATGTCTTTCTTAAATTAATAATTTATTTTGACAATTTATTAAAAGTAATATTTTGTTTTGATAATTTGAACTATTTTTATAATTAAGAATTTTCATAGTAAACTGAGATTAATTAGAATTTCAAAGTAAAGACATTTTAATA